>PVKU01004143.1:0-155439 GCA_004027475.1 Anoura caudifer
AATGAAGAAAAATGCATGGGGAACCAACAGAGATGGGAGGAAAACTGGGACTCAAATCAATGGAGTGGACCAGAAGGAAGAAAGAAACAACCAAACAAAAAACGAGGAAGAAACAAGAATTTGAAAAAATGAGGAGAGGCTTAGGAACCTCCAGGACATCTTTAAACGTCCCAACATCCGAATTATAGGGGTACCAGAAAGGGAAGAAGAGGAGCAACCAGTGGAAAACTTATTTGAACAAATAATAAAGGAGAGCTTCCCCAATCTGGCAAAGGAAATAGTCTTCCAGGAAGTCCAGGAAGCTCAGAGAGTCCCAAAGAAGTTGGACCCGAGGAGGAACACACCAAGGCACATTATAACTACATTAGCCAAGATTAAAATGAAGGAGAGAATTCTAGAAGCAGCAAGGGATAAGGGGACAGTCACCTATAAAGGAGTTCCAATCAGACTGTCAGCTGATTTCTCAAAAGAGACCTTCCAGGCAAGAAGGGGCTGGAAAGAGGTATTCCAAGTCATGAAAATCAAAGACCTACATCCAAGATTGCTCTATCCAGCGAAGCTTTCATTTAGAATGGAAGGGAAGATAAAGTGCTTCTCAGATAAAGTCAAGTTAAAGGAGTTCATCATCACCAAGCCCTTATTATATGAAATGTTAAAGGGACTTATCTAAGAAAAAGAAGATAAAAAATATGAACAGTAAAAAGACAGCAAACTCGCAGGTATTAACAACCAGACCTAAAACAAAAGCCAACTAAGCAAAACCACTACAACAGGAGCAGAAACACAGAAATGGAGATCACATGGAGGGTTAGCAATAGGGGAGAGGGAAGAGGAGAGAGGGGGACAAGGTACACAGAACAAGTAGCACAGATGGTGGGTAGAAAATAGATGGGGGAGGGCAAGAATAGTGTGGGAAATGTAGGAGCTAAAGAACTTATGACACATGGGCATGAACTAAAGGGGGGAATGTGGGTGGGAGGGGGTGTATAGGGTGGAGGGTAATGAAGGGGGGAAAATGGGACAACTGTAATAGCATAATCAATAAAATATAATTTAAAAATATATATAATTGGTTTTCAATTACACAAATAAAATGTCTTTATCATAGAAAAGTTTTAAAATACAGAAAATTACTAAAAATAACTTTACAATATACATAATATTATATTATAAAAGATTGATACACATATATATCCTGACTTTATTTCATATTAGTAATTGAAGCATTTTATCATGTCAGTCTTCAAAATATTATGTCCACTGTCTATATAATAGTCTATTTGTGAATGTACTGTTATTTATCACTGACAGATATGAGTTCATTTAAAAAATTTTTTATTCTAATACCTAAATGAGCATAATTCTTTGCCTGTCTTTTATCATTTTTTCTTGACAAAGTCTGAGAGTACCATTCTAGAACAAATTATTAAATATTTTTATATTTTATTTATTTAATCTGTATTAATTTCTTTCCATTACCTAAACATTTTTAAACCTGACTTACACTAAGACTTTCCAAAAGTCTGAATTTTATTTGTGCATATATTTGCTCACCCTTAAAAACAATGTGCATATATTTTATTTCCTTAACAGCAAAAAAAGTATTTTGATTAATGTTGAGAATGAACATCACACTTCATATATTTAATAACCATTTAAATTTCTCCTCTGTATTATCTATTTTAATTTTATACAAGTTTTTCAGTTGTAAAATTATTGAGCTCTTTGTATTTTAAGAATATTGACCATTTGCCTTTCCTATTTTTGGCAAACATTTTCCTCAGTTTCTTAAATACCTTAGTTGTGGTTCCATTTTTTTTTTATGTGCAAAAATTCTGAAACTGTCATGTGGCCAATATTTTTTCACTGTTTTTAAGCTCTGAAAAGCTCCTGTGTTTAGAAAAATGTCTGACATACAACGAATGATTAATAAACATATGATAAGTAAATGGGTAAATGAATTAATAAAATATTTGACCCATACAGACAAACAAAAACAATAGCCTCATTCTTTTTCCTACAGGTGTTGGTCAGTCCTCCAGTCATTTGAATATAATCTGAAACTGGAAGAAATAAGTGGGGACTAAGTGATTTTCTGATGGTTGCCTACTCAGTGTCTGGGGAATTACCACGGAAGCCTCTCACAAAGCCCACAGTCCTGCACCTTGGGTAGGTTCATCTGCAAAGGGATATTTTCCATCCCACAAGATCAATGCTTTTTGGTAGTCTGCTGTATTTGTTTTTAATGGTGACTTCACTCATTATTTAATAAATAACTTAAAATCAACTTTAGTTTCTACCTGGTCTATTCTGTCCTTTTCCTTCTGTTATAATCTTGAGCACACAGAAGCATAATTAAAGGTCAGCAATGTGAGGAATTAAAAAAAAAGAGGGAAAAATGTGTCGTATTTCATTTAAATTAGTTAAAATGAATAAAATAAAAAATTTAGTTTTATGAAATTCCAGTGATACAATTTGTGTTTGGGAAGAAAGGATATAAGTCAGCATATGGATTGGGCAAGTAAACTTGTTTCCACCGAGCGTCTATAGAGATGGTGGTATCCTGTTCATAATGAACTGCTTGCCGTCCTCCAAATGTGCTCTTCCCTCCCATTTTCCTTTTTTTTGGCACATACAGTTCCATGAGCCTGAAGTATCCTGGTCAGCTTCTTGCTTTGGCTGATAAATACTCTTTCATCTGGATTGTTTTTTATCCTGTAGGTAAAGTATCATTTTTCTACAGCTGCCTTCAAGAGTTTCCTTTGTTTTCAGTTTCCAGAAGTTGAATTACGAGATGTTTTGGGATGGAATTCTTTGGGTTCATCCCATATGGCATTTCCTAAGGTCCTGGAATCTGTATGTTTATGTAGTTTGCCAAATGTGGGAAACTTTCAGCCATTTAGAATTTACATATGAATTTTCCTTTGTTTGAATAATCTAGTCCAAAGCTATATTGACAACATACAAAAAATTATATGGATAAGGCTATTTATTGCCCTCATTCAATATAAACAATAATACATCTATTCAATAGGGTCCTATGCAGCTAGAAAAAAAGATAAGGAATATTTCTCTATCCTTTTCTCAATTGTATTTTATCGTTCATGCAGCTGTCCCTGTGTTTTCCCCCTTTGCCCACCACCACCCAGCCCCCCACTCCCTTAGTCAACTCCCACATTGTTGTCCATGTCCATGGGTCGTGCATACATGTTCTTTGGTTAACCCTTCACCTTCTTTCAATCAGCCCCCATTCTCCCCCAACAGCTGTCAGTCTGTTCCACAAATCTGTGCTTCTGTTTCCATTCCATTTGTTAGATTCCACACAAGCAAGATCATGTGGTCTTTGTCTTTCAATGGCTGGCTTATTTCACTTAGCAAAATATACCCAACATATTAAGTGAAAACACAAGGTAGAGAAAAATGTATATAGTAGGCAAGTAATAGACTAAGAAGAAAGTTATATAAATACATTGAATATATTTTATATTTTTAAAAATGGAAGCTAAGCTTTACCATCATAATCTCAGGGGACCACTGTCATATTCACGGTCTGTCACTGACTGAAACATTGTTATAAACCTGACTGTAAGAGGAAGATGGCTGTGTTTTACTATCACTGAGACCGAGGGATGTTAAGTAACTTACCCAAGGACTCCTGTCTTATGCGTAGAGAGGTGGTATTTGAACCAGGCACTCTGACTCTAATTAAACTGTGTAAACAGGTAAAATTTCTTAATCTAGAGGAACTATTCAATATATGTTACTCTCCATGAACCTAAATATATTACTCTACTTCACAGGATGGTTGTAAAGTTTAAACAAGATAAAATGGGTAGAAGTGCTTCATTAAAAAGTACTTTGCTGTATAAATAAATTGTATTATAATTCTTATGATGGTGTCTCCTCCTTTCCTAAATCCCTCCAGACCTTTGGTTAACTTTCTGTATGGATATTCTGTATAGATACTCAGTCAGTCTCATTTTTTACTCGAGCTTCTCTATCTCCAGTGAACATAACTTGTCTTTTGCAAACCCCTTTTCATGTTTAGCCCTTTAGCAGCATCTCCTTCTTGGTTCTTCCCTTCTGCTCATTTGTACTCTTTCTGTCAACCCTTCCCTATGTGGCTCGCATTCCCAGACTTTATGATAATGAGCACATCCTGGCTATCTTTGCTCTATTCCATTACTTTCCCAAGATAGTAGATGACAGTTTCAGACCCAAGTTAATATTTCAGTAAACTTTTTCATTTCTTTTCTTCCAAAATGTGTGATCTTTTCATGCTTCCGCAAGTCTCTAAGTTGTTAGTTTCTTCCGTGGGAATGATTTTGCGTGGCTCCGTGATTTTCTTTAGCATAGTTATTAAGAAACTAGCTCAGCAAATATTTATTTAACACATGCTATGTGAAAAATGCTATGCAGATGCCAAGGATAAAAGATTATTTTCACATACTTCTAAAACTATCATTAGTGAGAGATGTTTAAGGTTGCTACCAAGCTGTCAGCCCTTGTCCTCCACTTTGTTTTTGCCCTTAAATACTTGAAATGGAGAAGATAAGAGGTGTTATATCATACTAAATATTTCTTCCAACTATTCCTACATATAGTAGAGACTAAAAAATTTGACAGTTCCTACCTAGATGACCTTAAAAATTGCTTCTATTCCTGCTGACCTCTCAACTAACTGTTCTCTCCTGTAGAACTCCTTTTATTCAAATAAACTGCTCCAGAGGTTAAACAATGATGACCAAGTTTACTCCCTAGCCTAGGTGATATTATAATCATTGATAATCTTAATTCAACTATTTCTAAAAAAAATGTTGAAAGTCTCTTTTGACTCGATTGCCAACATAAGGGAATAACCTCTAGTGACTGGTCATGTTCAGAAGCTAAATTAGTTTAAAAAAAAAATAGAGTGAGGAGAGGCTTTATTATTTTTTGGAATAAGAGTTAAAAAATATGTTATTTTTCCACTATAAAAAATGAATACATCTTTGCTTCAGAAACGGCTTATTCCCTTTTCTGAAAAATTCTCCAAAGCTGAAAACTCATTGCTGGCAATACAGTCAAAACAAGCTAATGTGTTCAGTATCTCAGGGTTTTGTTTAGGCTTTGTTTTTTAAGGTTTTGTGTCTTTCTTTTCCCACCTGTGCAGGATCTCGAAGGCCAATTTAATATGGGATGCACATTGCTTATGTTAGCTGAGGACTTCCAGTCAGTGGTAGAGAGAACTCTTGTGGGAACGCAGAGGCCTTGCAAAACTCACGTCTGTGAGAGCCCTTCTTTCTGTCACAAACACAACCATTTCTGTTGCCTGGATGTGTCTGTAGAGCCTTCTAAGTGAGGAATTCTTAACATTGCTGCATTCTTTCTGATAAAACACCGGAGAACAAGCCTACTGTGGATACTGTCTGCCAACAATGTGTCCTAATTTTCCCCAGTTAGTCATATCCAGAGACTGAGTTGGCCAAGGAGATCCTGGAGAATGTGCAGCATCTCTTTAAAAAAAAAAAAAAAAAAAAAAAAGGTTTCCCCCATTGTTTGCCAAAGGAATGTCTGAAATTCAAGAGAGAAACAACAAAAAGGTGCCTGTGACTATCAATGGAAGGCCTTGAGTAAGCAACAACGAATCAGTAATGATTTCTGAAACCTAAATGGTCTCCAAGCACTCGGGGATGGAAAACCATTTTAATCCCCCATGCCAGCCCCAATTAACTAGCAGTGACTCCCTGGAGTGCTATGTACCAGAATGGTCCTGAAGGTGAATGCCTGCTCCGTGGAAGAGTGCGATCATTCATAAGCAATGTCTGCCCTGAGCAAAGAGAGAGGAATTGTGGCTTGTACGTCATGAAGTTACCACTCCCGTGCTGAGACGTCAATTTTAGCAATCACCAGTAATAAAACTCACTATGCTGGAAATTTCAGATCAGGATCTGTAAACTTCAGTAGCTTTAAATAAATGTGTACCAATTGAAAGAGAGCAGAAAATAGGCTCATTTCCATACCCAGGTGTTTGTACGGTGACATTCCTATATTGGTGGTATTTTAAAAATGATTATCTTTGCTTTTCCCCCCCAAATATTGTTGCTCTTAATTAATGCTTGATTAATTAAAGAATGAACTCAATGAGGCCAAACTAACAATGTCAGCGTGGGGGGCGGGGGGGGGGTGGCCAAGAACCAAATAATCCTTCAAAGCCTGTTTCCCTTATTATAGTAATAGACTTTCAGTAGGGCATAACCCGGATCAACTATACTTTTCATGGCCTCCCTTGTGACTAGTTGTGGTAATAGGACTAATTCCATTTCTTTCCAGTAGAATGTGAATGAAAATTACATGTGCAAATTCCATATTACTTGCTTCAAAGGGAATTGCTTGCCCTGGCTTCTTCTCTTTCTCTTTTATATGGGTTAGAATGTCAGCATGGCAATGGCTGCTTCAGCTGTACAATCAAGAGCAACACCCAGGGAGGTGTTAATTAATGAATTAACATAAATGGAAAAGGCCTAGGTCCCTGAATGAGTGCACAGAGCAGAGTTGTGTGCCAGCCTGGACTCTTCCCCTCTACACTGTTATTTTAAAAAGAGATAAAGTTCTACCTTGTTGAAGGGTCTCTCTTCTGGACTCTCTTTATTTTAGCAGCTTTACCCCAAAGCTAACTCAAGTGATACTCAAGGGGCAGTAGGGTGTATAAGCAAATTATCAGGAAGATAATGACTGAGATGTATAGCATAACTAGCCAGGTTCCTTGGTGGCTACTGGAGTTCAGGAGAAGGATTTAAAGCCCTGCAAGGTCTTAAAGGATGAAAAGGACTCAAGTCCTGAGTGATACCGAGCACAAATCAATTAACTAAGTCAGTAGCTTAGGCAAAGATGACAAGAAGTGGACCAGTTTCTTGGTCAGAAAAGAATAAACAGGGAAGCTGACTTGATGCTGTCTAAATTATTTTTTAATAGTTTTTCCCTGCTTAAGATCTGGATTGGTATCAGACAGTGGGTGTGAATGAAGTTACATGTGAATGTTAAGAAATTCCAACTGCAGTGGTTGCAGAATCTCATGTCAGGAAGCCAAGCATGTCACTATTTAAATTCTTCTGGAATTCCAATTTTTGCCCGTGTCTTTACCTCCTTATTTATTTCTCTCAATGACATCCATTCCAGATTTTTCCTTCTTTTTCCTCTAACCCTCTCATTGTACTTCAGAAACACTTCTCAGGCCTGCCATTCTCTCTCCAGAAATCTCACATAACTACCGATGTCTTTCAGAGGAATATAGTCAAAAGTTTTAAACTTTAAAAAGCCTCTGCAGATCTTTCTATCCTTGGCTTCCACTATTTACTCACAAGATCAACACAAAGGCCCATGTAAGCCCGTTCTCCAGACGTCAGACCCCAGTGAGGAAACAAGTTAGGTAGCTTCGTTTTCTGACCCTCTGGAGAGGTCACTGTAACCGCTTGCCTAAGCTTCCACATTTACAGGAAGCCTTTCTTTTCTTAGGCACAATATTATAAGAAATAATGGCAGAGATTTCTGCACTGGGGTATATGAGTAACTGTGCTCAAAGTCAATGAAAAAGTTTGGTACTTCCAATAATACTCTCTTTGTATTACTGTATAGAGTTATTTTCCTGAGGTTTCATGGCAGGGAGTCATTCATTGGATATTTTCAGTGCTACAGGGTGTTAGGATATTGTTCTGCCATGCTGGCTGTATCGTACAGTACTGTGTTCGGGTTACTCTTTCTATCAACTTCTCTTATCTCTTATGGCTCCTGATCATTGTAACCAGTCTCCATCAATAAAACCAAGCTGCAGAAAATAAACTAGAAATAAGACTCACTGACGTGCCAATGGTGTTTTCACTACTTCCCTTGACTTTTCTATTTCAGTAATTCGCGCTGCCAAAAATTTCTTTTTGATTCTCAAGTTAGACAACCCTTTGATGTGAATGGCAACTTATCACATTAAAATATAAAAACTAGCAACTTGTTAGCATATCACTTTTCCTTTGGATTGTACTGCCTCTCACATATCAGTAATATTTTATCTTGAGATTACTCTTTGCACTTATGTAGGTAAGATGTATAATTTGTGCTATTATTTGTCCCTATCAATAACTATTTCACTTAATTGTTTGATGGCTTATTAAGTTTTTCTTCACCCCATATTACTATGAACACATTATATATTGAATTCAAAATATATGTAGTATATCACTTTTTGTTCCTTTTTATCAGTACCTTCAACAAATTCATTTTATCTTAAATTTGTCATCTACTCTCACTTCTTATGTAACCTGTATGTCTTTAAATGACCAAGGATTGAAATAGCAATGACATTGCTAAGGTTGTGTGTTTTCAAAAATCTTATGAGGCTGACCTGTTCTACTGATTTATACTGGAGGTTGATTGATGGAAGGTACAGCCAAGGGAACTGTACCATGTCATGCTCCCTCTCCTCCAGTGTCACTATTCTAAGTCCTCCCCCTCAACCCCAGAAACCAACAGGAAGGATCTTGATACATCTTAAATCTAGGATGTCCCACATTGAATGTTCTGTCCTCTTCCATTGCATATCTGCTCCACCTCCTAACCCCTTTATTCTTATTCATATCACCCTGCATCCTGGTCTGCAGAATAAAAGTGCTCCTTAGACTGGTATTCAAACTCACCATCCATCTGCTCACGTCTACATTTCCAACCTTATTTCCCATTCCTCTCTTCATATACCCTGCACTCCAGCCAAACCACACCATTGATTATTTCCCCTGAACATTTTTAGAAAGTAGTGATGTTCTCTCTCCTCCATTTTCATGTGTCCAAATGCTATTCATCCTTAAAGTCTGTGTTGAAATGCCTCACGCAAAATATTGTGGTTTGTAATCCTAGAAGTATTCTCTCCCTTCCAAACTCCAGGTGGCATTTTCTCTTCTTTCACTTTGGATGACTTATAAACAGAACTCATTTCCCTGACCAGGCTGCAACTTTCTGAGAACCTGATCCATTTCCACATACACAGATGGTAGGCACCTTCATGCATGTTCTTAATCCTTTCATGTAACAACTCTGTAAGCTCGTATAATTTTGAGCCACTTTGTAAGCAAGGAAATGCATCATCAGAGAAGTAACTTGCCCTTATATATATCAAAGAGATACTTAACTATACTGAATAAATGATTGGGCAAATAGGTCACTTTATATGAGGTTTAGAGAGATTTTATACTAAAAGAAGGATATGCCTCATCAGTGAAGAAAGTTCACAAGCACAATTGAGAAAAATATCTATTCTTGTGTGTGTGTGTGTGTGTGTGTGTGTGTGTGTGTGAGAGAGAGAAAGAGAGAGAGAGAGAGAGAGAGAGAGGGAGGGAGAGAGGGAGAGAGAGAGAGAATTGCCTCCATGTAACGGGTAAATGAAATTCATGTGTTTGCCTATGATTTGCTCCTATGATGAAGTAAGCATCACAAAAACACCTACTGAGTCAGAGGGATAGAGGCATAAATTTACATATGCAAATGGATTTACAGTAATCATCAGATAGCATTCTTTTCCGAAATAGTCTTTTAGGTAAGCACATTTAGTCAGTTGCCAGTCTAGAAAGAGGGCGAACACTTTTTTCTTCTGGAAAAATGGATGAGTCTCCCCACTATGACTTGGGGTGCCTTCCTGCTGATTGTAGATGGATGAACTGACTGATGGCAGAGTTTGAATTCAGCATGATACATGGGAAATTGATGTTCACCATCACACCCAGCTTTCTGAGTGTGTAATGCCAAACAGGAAAGTTTCTACCACATTTATCTTTTAAAAAAGAGTTTCCTACAATGAGGGAGGAAAAAAGAGCCATTCACCAGGCACCCAGAGAGAAGTGTGGCTGAGAGGATGGCACATCCTGAACTGTGGGCTGGAGATCAGTCAAAGCTGAAAGAGATCTGAGAGCACATCTGGTTCAAACTCATCATTTTACCATTGGAAAAACT
Source organism: Anoura caudifer (assembly GCA_004027475.1). Taxonomy (NCBI): domain Eukaryota; kingdom Metazoa; phylum Chordata; class Mammalia; order Chiroptera; family Phyllostomidae; genus Anoura; species Anoura caudifer. Next base: position 9,973 of record PVKU01004143.1, read on the forward strand.
GGAGTGAAGTACCTTGCTCAAGACTGCAAGAAACACAGTGACTAGGGCTCCTCTTGCCTCCAAGAGCCCAAACCGGGGGAAAGTTGAAGAAGTTGATAGATTGATTATAAGAAGAACACAAAATCTGTCAAGTTCAAAGCCAATGTCAGGGGTCCTTACATCTCTACTAGGGAAAAGAGCATGACCTTTATACTGAGAAATACAATAAATTCTCTGCTTCTGCCATTTACTATATCCTTAAGCAAAGCAATTTGCTCATTTGTGAAATATGATTTTTACAATTGTTTCCTTTATAGAGCTGTATCAAGCACTGAAAGAGACAAAACATTTAGAACAAGTCTGACACATGGTAAACAACCAGTCAATGTTGGTTCTGCCTTCAATAAATTTAAATGTGAAGTGTAAAACATAAAATTAAATTAGAGGATTGGAAAAAAATTAAAGCTAAGAAAGGTTTAGTCCAATCAGTAGAGACCTATAAAGACAATCTGAGGCATATTTAGTCTCTTGGACAAGTAACAGAGGAGATAAAGGAATTAATATAATTTTTCATTAAGTGTTTAAGACATATGGACAACCCAAGCCTGGCCTTTTTCTCTTTGCCCAGAAAACATTCTAGCCACAATAGGACTTGGAGCATGATCAATGTAATATCTTCAATGGAGTTTCTGGTGTGTGCATACTTTCACATAACTTCGTCTGAAGGGCTCTCAGTGGAGTCTCTCACCACCTTCACCTAATGGGCAGCAGCTGCCTGGAAACAATCCTTCCATATAACTCACCTTATCAGGCCACAATAAAGCATCTCCCTTCATTCTGCCCTGGAAGACTCTCTGTTCTTCTCACTATTTGTAATGTTGACAGTCCCTTTTAGGGTAGTTTTTCTTACACCAGGTGGTTCTGCCTTTTTAGTGTTTTTCATTCTATAGCTAATTCCTCCTTGAGTTTATTTGAATTTTAGTTTGTGTCTTTATGAACAACACATTTGTATTTTCTACTCTCTCCTGGACTCCTACTTGGCAGAAATAATGAGAAGCAGCTGTCCACCCTGAGAATTGGCATAGACATACTGGTGTCATCATTATGGTTGAAAGCTCATCATACCCACCTAGATCAACCTGCTCCTTTTGTTTATTACAGTCAGATTTCTGATTCAAAGCCAGATCAATTTTTGTACTGACAGGTATATCATTGTTTTTTTTCCTACTGTTCTCCCATTGTATATCCTTTGTTGGATATGGGGAAAGGGAGGCCATGATGTGGGTTCAGTCTTTGTACTTTTACCATTTTTAGAAAGTTCGGCCTTCCACCATATGTATTAATCAATTGATCAATCTATCAATAAGTCTATGCCTCTATTCAACTCCTCAAATGCCAGAATGATTATAATAAATCTGTGAGTCCACCTGATACAGAAATAGTTAATACCAGAAGAAAAAATTGGGAAGAAATGGCAAAGGTAATTATAAAAAAGATCCCATTATTTGATACCCTTGTAGCTTCAAGTATATTTTTTCTAGATATTTATACCTACTTCTAGACTTTAAAATAAAGGTGGTAATAATTCAAAGTGTTGACTCCTGGAAACTTTGTCTTCTCTATAAATTTGAGATTGAAGTATGATAAAATTTAATAGACTCAAAATTATAAATTTGAGTCTCAAGTTCCAGATCTGGTCCTAACTATATGACCTTGAATTATACACACATGCATACACATGTATGTTTTATATGGATATATACACATGTTTATATGTGTATATGTATAGATACCCATATACCATATACATTATATATCTATCTATCTTGAAAAATATATACTAAAATTTTAATAAAGGTATTTTAGAAACAAATTGAAATAATTCAAGAAATTCACATGTGAGATATCACAAGAAACAACAAAGGTAGAAGTAATAAAAATGTTTTAAATACTATCAAAATACTTGGATAAGTGTGTATGTGGCAGATACTATTCATTACATCCAATATCTTTTCTTCTCAGGTTCAAAGACAGACTGTATTTCCCTGACTCCTTTGCAGTTAGATCTGGTCATCTGAGTGAGTCAAGACCAATAGTATGAGTGGAAGGGAGGTACACCTCTTCCAGGCTTGATTCCATGAAAACCTCTACCAAAAATGCATCATTCTCTTACCCCTTCCAACAAAGATAGCCAACTTGGAAACCACATGTTTCGGATTCATGAAGCCTGAGTCCTAGCATCATGCCTGGGAGATGCTGCCTGCCAATCACAGCACCTGTTTAGGATGACATGGGCAAGAAATACACTTCTTCCTGGGGTAAACCTGAGATGTGGAGTTTATTTATTAAAGCAGCACAACAGACAGATGGTAGAATCAAGGGGTCAAGGGGTAGATGCCTAGAAGTCAAATTTTAATCAGGAAGAGTCTAATGCTGACAGTTAACTATAAAGATAGGTCTATATGAGGTCCAGCCAATGACTGGTTAAAACCTAAGCTGGTCACATTTGCGGTGCCAGCTGGACACATTTTGAGGGCCTTAGAGGAGACTTCTGCCAATCCTGCAGGATAGTAAAGTTTCCTCAGCCATGGGAGAATATCTCAAAGGGTCATGATTCCCTCTTTTAAAATATGTACTCATGGGTAGCATGTCCATTAGGGAAAAATATTCCTGTAAATTCTAAGTTACATGGAATTCGAATACCTGGAATTATCCAAAATGGCAGATCTCAGACTATCTCCCTTAATTTGGACTCAATTGTTTGTATTTCTGTGAAGCCTTAATTGACCGCAATCGTGCAGAGCTACCAGTCAGCCTTTTTATCAACAGTCTAAAACCACTGAGAATAAATCGAAAAACATCTCAGACAAAAGTTTTGAAATTAAACAGTTTCCAAGTTTAAATAGTATTCACATGCCAGCTAGTGGTCATAAGTCTAAATAGAAACCTAAGATTAGAGAACAGTCCTCTCCAAAATAAACTCTTCTAGATCTGGTTCACTGTGCCGCAATGCTGTTAAACACTATTGCATATTTTCCACATCATTAGTACTGAAGGTGAGGCCACAAAACTTCTGTTCATTAAATTCCCAGGAAGTTATTTATTTTAGAACTAATTCAACAATGAGGGTGTAGCTTTTTCCTTTCTCCTTGTCTAAGGTCTGTGAGTTTTAATAACTCACACGTCACTCCCCATACCAGATGATTAGAGAGTTGATGCTTTGGCACAGGCAAATCCATTAAAAGTAAAGCTAAGCCCAGGGGAAACACCGGAAGCACAATCTGGTGTGGCTTCTGGTATGGCTGTCTGGTTACTCCACAGACCCTGCTCCCTGATGTCACTCAAACGTTACACTTTCACATAAGCACAAAGTAGCAGTGATGAAATTCAGTTAATAAGACCAGTGAAAACTGAGTCATACCAAAGGTTCAATTAGTATCATAACTAATAATACTTTTGATTGAATGAATCACTCAAAAATTAATCCATTTGGAGGATTCTAAATGGTTCCAAACATAGCTTAGCATTATAACTGCAGTACACGTTCTCCCTACTAAACGCACAACTCCAGTGAGGATGTGGCCATGAGGCCTGTCCTTGACATTGGGTGTTTCTCCACCCTCCCCCAGTACATGTATAGCCAATACATTTTTAAGGTTCATTGAGCTTTCTAAGGTTACATGTGGGTCATATATTATTTAGTGTTTTTATAGTTTCTAAAAATTATAGAAAAGAATCTATAAAAAAGAATCATACCATTTTAGTTTCTAAAAATTATCACAGCAACAGTGTCCAAAACTGGGAAATCCTTTTTTCTTCATCAAGGCACAGGGGCACTCACTTTTGACTCAGGTTACAATAGGTACAGGCTTCACCCTGAACAAATTATGGGTAACTAGTAACTTTTACTTTTTGATACAAATTATGCTTATCACATAGCACCCTTAAAAGAAGAAAATTCATAGTACGTGCCAAAGAAAACACACAACTGCAATAGAACAGCAATAAGAACAGAGGCTCTACTGAATCAGAAATATTTATCTAACAGATTCAAGTACATAGAAAAATAAGTTAAAGTTATATATTATGTTTAATTATGAAGTAAAAATCAAAAGAATACCCCCAAAAAGAAAACATACAAAAAAAAAAGATTTTCCCTCATATTTTTAAACTCAAAATACACTTGCCATAAAATCAGATATCTACATGATGGATGTTATACATACAATGTCTGTCAGTCTCTGAAACAACTCTCTCATAACTTCAACAGATCATTTTCCCTTGCCAATATCTCTATTTGCCATTCAAGGTTTCCAAAAAGAAGCTCAGGTTAAAGACATCTCACAAATTACATGGTTAAGTGACAAAAATCTTTTATCTAAATCAAATAATCAAATAAAGTCTCGTATTTCCAGAGTTGATCTAGACTACTGGACACTGGATGGTACTTCCTCACAGATCCAAAATCCCTGATGCCACAGCAGACACACTGGTATGGGAAAGGCACTTCTTCCCTCTAAAACCCTTTTTAGTTGTCAGCTCTTTTGTTAGGTACACACTGTTTTGAATTCATGTGCAATAAACAAGACAACTGCATTATTCATTATAATCACCATGCTGGACATTACATCTCCAGAACTTATTTGCCCTAGAGTTGGACATTTGTATCCTTTGACAACTTCTCTATTAACTGGCTGTTATGCTGAATTAATCATAATGCATGTTATTTTACTATGCACAGTAGCCACTATTCCAGGAAATACCATTCATTCGGCCTGTAGATCACATGCTCTCTAAGCCATAGTTCTCAGTCTTTGAAAATGCAGTTTGAGTAGCAGAAGAAACGAGATGACCTGAGAGGCCCACAGGCCTCTGTTGCAGAAAAATAGGGGTGGTAGACAGAAAAATGGCCTCTAAAGATGTCCATAACCAAGTCCTTGGAATTTATTCATGTATTTTATGTGCAAAAGGGACTTCACAGATGTTATTAAGTGAAAGATCTTGAAACTCTACTCATCCCTCTAAAATTACTGTTGAATTAGGAAGACAAAGGCCCTGTAACTATACTTTATGTTAATGGACCCCTGCAGAGATACTCTGTGTGGTGCAGAATTCTTACTAGATATGTCAAAATATGTTATAAGAAGGAGCTGCACAATGCTCAACAAACAGGTGGGACTCTTTGAATGCAAGTAATAAAAATTCTTATGCAATCTGGTTTAAGCAAAAATAATTTACTAGCTCTTTTGCTAAAATGTTTAAAGTCTAAGTGAGGTAGTAGTCTCCCTGCATTGAGGAGACAGAATTAGGACCCTAAGGAGGGTGAGGCAACCAGGGAGCACACTGGGAAGTACCAGAAAGAAGAGAGCTGCAAGAAGGAGGGGTGGACATGTGCAGAGGCTTCCCTCAAGTCCTCAGACAAACACTCACCAGGGCAAGCCTCTGAGGAAACCACTTGGGCCCAAGGCAAAAACCACTCTGTGGAGCAGAGGGAATAATCTCTGGTGCCTATGCAGCACCAGGGTGGAAAACCCACAATTCATAGAGCACCAAGTAGAAAATTCAGAAAAGTATTGCCTCAGTAATGGGACCAGTCAGCCCTGAACTAAAAGCTGAGCCAGTCCCACCTAACAAAAAGCAAGTCTCAAAACAATCGAACCATCTCTGAGTAATGTCCCTATGTCTCAGCATATAGCTTCAGAATACTTGGAGGAATATAAAATACCTGGCTCTGAACATGATAAAACTCAAAATGCCTGGTAACTAGTTAAAAATTACCAGACACACACACCCTGACCAGTGTGGTTCAGTAGGTTTGGCATCACTCCCACAAATCAGAAGGTCACTGGTTCAATTCCTGGCCAGGTAAATAAATGCCTGAGTTCAGGTTCAGTCCCAGGTCAGGGGGCATATGAGAGGCAATCGATCAAGGTGTTTCTCTCCCTCTCTTTCTCCTTCCCTTCCCCTCTCTCAAAAAACAAATAAATAAAATATTTTTTTAAAAATTACAAGACATCCAAAGAAGCTGAAAAACACTTCCCATATTGAGGAGAAAAAAACGATCAATAGAAACAGACTCAGGAATGATACACATTTACCTACAGAAGTAGGCAAGAACATTAAAAGAGCCATTTTAACTAGATCACATACTTCCAAGAAGGTAGAGAAATGAGGAAGCATGTTAAGTAAAGAGATGCAAGATATAAGAAGATGCAAGTCAAAATTCTAGAAATAAAAATATAATATTTTACATGAAAAGTTGCACTGGATGGAATTCACAGTAGAAAAAAGCAATGAACCCAAAGACACTAGAATAGAAACTATTTGAAATGAATCAGAGAGAAAAAGGACTACAAAGCTGAACAGAGAGCATCTGTGAAGAACAATTTCAAGCAGCCTCACACTTAAGTAACTATAGCTGTTGAACAGGAAACAGAAAAAGAATTTGAAAAACAATGTCTGAGAATTTTCTAAATTAGATAAGAACTATAAACTCACAGAGGAATTTGCTCCATGGACCCAATGCATAGGAAATATGAAAACTATACCTATGTACATCACAATCAAATTGCTTAAAAACAGTGATAAGGACACAATTTTTAAAAGCATTCCAAGAACATACACATGTTAGATAGAAAAGAAAAAAGATAAGTATGAGGGCAGACTGATCGGAAACAGTGCAAGAGAAACCACTGTGAAGCGACAATAGTGATGGGGAAACACCGTCACCCTAGCACTCCCAGAGCAAGTCTCTTTCAGAAACGAAGGGGAAATGAGTACTTCTTCAGACACACATGAGCCTAAAGAATGGGCTGCCAGCAGGTGGGTGGTACAATAATGTCGAAGGAAGCCATTCAAAAGGAGGAAAATAATACCAGGTAGAAATCTGAATCTACGCTAAGAAATGAAGAACTACAGAAATGGTAAACATGTGGGTAAGTATTAAAAATTTTTGGAAATTATAGCACTCCTTAATAGATAATTAAAATATTTGGAGCCAAAATCATAATAATATGTTATGGGGCTTATTAAGTATGTAGACATGAAACAGGGGATACCAAAAGCTCAGAGCCAGGCTGTGCTACTGCCTGGCTCTTCCATGGCATGTGCAGTGGTGACATATACTGACATATGGTCTGTACCCTGCATGTCTAATGTTCTAGTATCACTTCAATGTACACTGTGAGATGTGAAAAACGCGCTCATGAACTCTAAAACAGCCACTACGATAACAAAGGATTAAAGCCAATAAGCTAAGAAAGGACATAAAATTGTGTCATAAAACATACACGATTCAAAAGAAGGCAGAAAAAGAGAAAAGGAACAAATAACAGGTGGGACAAATAATGAAGAAATAGCAGCATAGCACATTTAAATGCAACCATATCAGTAATCAAATGTAAAAGGTCTAGGCATCCCAGGTGAACATCGCTGGATTCAATACAAAAAACAAGACTGAACTCTACATTGCCTATAAAAAATACACTTTAAATACAAGAACACAAATAAGTAAAAAGGACTGAAAAAGACAAGCTCTGCTAACACTTACCAAACAAACTCAGATTGACTCCTTTAATGTGTGATGAGTAGATTTCAGGACACAGAATATTATCAGGGATGAAGATGATCATTTCTTAGTTATAACAAAATCAGTACATAAACAGAGCAGAACAATTCTAATTATTTGCGTAACTAATAGCAAAACTTTAAAATATATGAAACAAAAATTGACAGCATAAATAGGAAAATAAACAAATTCACTGTTACAGATGGAGAGATTAAGCCTGTCTTCCCAATAATTGATGGAAAAAATAGAAAAACATTATCAACCAATTTAGTCTAATTGATTCTTTTGGAACACTCCACCCAATAGCAACAACGCAATACACATGCTTCTCTGGTACAGGCAGAAACTTGACCATGAGGAGACCTTTGTGTTGATCAGGTGGGTAAGGACTGGTCAAAGACAGGAACTTTCAGGGGATGATAAAAGGGTATTTCTCATATGGCATATTCATTTAACGAAACTCATCTTGTACATTTTACATATATGTTTTGTACTTTGTATAAATTTTAATATAATTAAAGTATACAAAAACTATACATGACTATACAAATGGTATATGTGATACATGATCTCTTTTGACTTTAACTTAAATCAGTATGAAGTTATTGTGTCAATATTTATCATAAGCTAATCAAACTTGAGTACCTCAGTCATTATTGGTAGTGTTCTTAAACAGTTAATAACATAGATGTTTATGGGTTTCATCAAGAAAATGTAGTAAGGAAGTGCATTTTACTAATATCCTTAATTTAGAAAGCATTCTTCCAAATAAAGAAAAATAAAATAAGAGAAATAAGAGCAAAACATGGATTTTATAGAGAAAAACAAATAATTAAAAATATGAAAAGTTTTTCAGCTTTCATAAAAATCAATGGCATACCAAATAAAACAACATTCTATTTCACCTGTAAAATTAATAAATTTCAGTTTATTGAACCATGAAGATAAGGAGTCCCCCTCGTTCGCTTTTAGTAGGAGTATAGTTGATAAAAATTTCTTTGGAGGGTAATTTGATAATATCCAAATTAAGTAGGCAAATATTCTCTGGCCTAGAAACTCTACTTCTATAGCCAAGTATATCCAACAGGTATACTTGGACATTTTCAAAGATATGTATACAGGGATCTCCACTGCAACAAAACTATAGCAAAGATCTCAAAGAACACTAATTGTCTGCCAATAGGAGACTAGTTAAATAAATAACATGCACCTATATAGAAGAATAATATTTGGCAATTAAAAAGAACAAAGCAGATATGCTCATATGATGATATTACTAAGATATTGTATTTAGTAATATATATTTTATATATCATGGAATATGTATGTCCATGCAGTAGAATAATAAGGAGAACATGCACTCATTGTGCAAATATACACACATGAATGATTGGAAACTTTTAAAAGAGACACAGAGAAACTGTTGATGGTGATGGCCTTCCTGGGTCAGGGCTTAGAGGGAGATTTGATTAGTACATACCTTTTATAGTAACATTTGACTTTTCACCATATGCTGCAATATTTTAATAATAAGGACACTAATAAGTACCTTCACTAGTAAAATTTTTTAAATCCTTAAAATGACAAAAAAAAAGAGAGACATCCAAATGGTAAGTCTCAGAAAGGGGGTCCAATTGGGAGACAATTGGTGGGAGTATTAGTGTTCTATTTTTTAGTTTTTGTAGCAACTACTACTCCAAAATATTTCTGTTCAATCGTGGTTATTTTTTTAATCTTAGAAAAAGTATAATATGGGATGCTGTGTGAGATTTTATGGATGCTGTAATATGACAGGGTTTAAGAATATCTACAACATTTTATTGCTTAGTTTCCTCTGTAATTTTTTGAAAAACTGACAGCAATTACTAATCGTTTGCCAAAAACACCAATGAATCCAGCTACTTCTGTTGAGTAATCCAGAAGCTTATGTTCCAGCTTTCCTTATATTCCAAGCCACGCCAGGTCTTTATCTAACGACAGGCCCGAAAGACTAAATTTTCTACTGTAAGTTGTACTGATATGCTGATAATTCCTAAAACAAATTCTATTTTCTTCATTAACCTTTATAATTGATTTTTTAAAATCACCTTTCCAAAATGCACTTTATTAATAGATTGCAACCAATTCTCTTTCCTTAAGATACAATGCCATCTAAAATGCTTTTACCCAAAAGTGAGAATTATATGTCTGTTTCTTTGATAAAAAATATTAATCTTTCTGATAAGAATTGAGTTCTCCTGTATAGACTTAAATGCCACTTACAATGAGTTTAATTTAAAATCTATTAGCTAAAACCTTGTTTGCTGGCTGCCAACAATTTCTCAAGAAGAAGATAATCTCTTATTTAATTACTTGGAAAAATTGTCCTTCACACACATTCTAATTGGAATTGTAATAACAGTTAACTGACAACTCACCCTAGGAAAACAGATCCAATTTTCATAATAATTACTCAAGAATAAGAAACATTGAAAACAGGTTTGAGTCCAGTATATGCTCTGAGTTTCCCTGCCCCCCCCCCCTTTTTTTTTGGTTAAGGTGGACTAGTAACTTTGGTGGAAGAAATATTGATCAATGGAAAGTGACCAGAAAAAGGAGCATAAATAATGGCCAGATGAACTTGAACTTGAGTTTGAATCCCAGGTCTGATGCACACTAACCATTTGACCTTGAGCCATAATCTGTAAAATTGTATCAATAATATTTTTCCTATAAGACTGTTGGGCAGATGCTATAATACATGAGCTTAGTTTGCAGTAAGCACTCAGTAAGAGTAAAAAAGCCATTTCAATGGTTTGTAAAAAAAACCCACAAAGGTATTACCTTTGGTGATGGGGATCCATTATGAGACAAGACAGAAAAATCATCTCAGCAACAACAATGTAGTAACTGTGCACTGCGGTATATTTAAGATTGGGATATACGCCAGGCCTCATGTAAAACCAAAATAGCAGCTCAGTCTTTTAAGACACAACCTGAGTTCCTGACCTTCTTTTTTTGTTGGCAGTGATGCTCTTTCCAAGAGAGATCTGAACTGCTCGATTAATTCCTACCCAATGTGGAGCAAGATTTTGGCACAAAATTCTTGCCAAGCAGCACCTTTATTTTTTTCCTTAAGCATGAACACTGATCCCTGGCCCAATTCAAAACCAGAGAAGGGGAGAGAGATACACTGATGGGTCATCACATGGGCTACACCATGGCAGAAAGTAGAGTGCTACTTTCCCCAGAAGGATGTGGGCATGGCCGGAACATAAATTTTCATGGAACTATCTCTAGTACACAAGTCCAGCTGGAAATTTTACAGATTAATTACAAAGTAGCTAGGAATTGATGATGATCAGTTCTCTTGGACTCCCACTTCCTGCACAGTGGCCTAAAACTCTCTCTAGGAAGTAAGCTGGGGTGATCATAAGGCTCAGCTTGTTTGCTGACCCTCTCTTAGGAACCACTGTCTTTTGCAACTGGTGGTCCATGTCTGAGTAGCATTGTTTCAACTATTCTGTCTTTTTTTTTTTTCTTTTAGTTGCTTCAGTCAAGAGGATAAATCTGGTCCCGGTCAGGCCATGTTGTCCAAAAGCAGAAGTCAGCCCAGTATATTTGACCGAAATGTTTTTGAAAATGTAAAATCTCAAACTTCTCCGAGAAGGGTGGCACCTGAATGGACATCGAAATTCTCAAAGGAGGTTACATTTCAGATAAATTGGTGTTAGACAAGCTGGTCTGAGGCAAAACAATCTAAGTTTCTGTGTAAGCTATCATTTTTCTATTCGAAAATGATAGCATTCCAGAAAGCATTCAAGGGCTAACTTGAACTTCAGTCAGACCATGGAAAACAGCAGGCCACCCCCACGGTGGGCTGAACATTGCATTTGTCCAGGTTTCTCTCACACGAGGTCCAAGAGAGATGAATTGTAGGTGTCAGTTGGTGGCAAGCCTCCTAGAACCTTTCATTTGTCAATAAATAGATACAACAGAAAGGAGAGGGCACTAATAATCCTAAGAAATTCAATGAAGTCATAGAATTCCTACATGTAAAAGCTTCTATAAATTTTAACTATAATTGACTTCAGAGACACAAATCTAGACTACCTCCACCTCCACAGAAGAGCCTAAGGAAATTCTATTGCCATTCGGTTTCTGGAGGCAAAGTCTAATACTAGGAATACTCAACCCCCCAGAAGAGTGCACACAAGTGCCCGCAGGTCACAGAGCCCCTGCTGCATTTGCATCCTGGGCAAAGTGTTCTGCACGGGAGCCCCAGGCTTCCCTCCTCCATTACTATTGCAGTACACAGTCAACAATTTCTCTATCACACCCTGGGCTGTGAGCTGGAGATACAATTACAACCAAGACATTCCTCATGTTTTTCTCTTCTTCCCACAGCCATGGGGCTGATGGGCCTGCCAAGCCGTCCTGATAAGACTAAGTCTTAGTTTACTGAGAAGAAAGTAAGTCCTATGCTATTCAGGTATTTTTGAGAGTCTTGCTCAAAATAAATCAAAAGCTACCAAGAGCATAGGTATTCCCCCACAATTTTTCACCATTCTCCCTATAACCTGTTTGGAGCAGTCAACTTAGAAACATTCAGTGCCTTTCGTTGGACAGTTGCCCACGACCTGTGCATATTCCTGAGGACTGGTGGTGAGGGTGTTACTCCAGAGGTTGTTTGCTAAGCTCTCATGTACTGCCTTCTTCACCCACACCACATTCCCTCCACCCCACTGGGATGGAAACCATTTACAACCGTGCTCCTCTATTTCTTTGTCTCTCACCCTAAATAGAAAACTACCATATTTATCTTTTTCTTTAGTTTACATTTGCATTCAAATTGCAACTTTAGTGTTTTCAATTGTTTTGTATAGCAAATATAACTTCACTTACATTTGGGGTTAAGCAGGTTTAGATAGCTCCTGAGTCAACAGGAAAACCTGTCCTAAATTTCAAAACTGTACTTCACAGGTACACCTTGGAAGCCAGACTCTTGCACATTGGGGATGTTCTGGACTTACAACCTGGGGATGTTCTATCCACCCTCCTTAACTATGTCCTGTGTGTTTGCCCCTATGAGCCTCATGAATATGGGGAAGGATACAGTGTGGTCAGGTCAGGAAGAGAATGACTAGGCATACCTGAAAGAAAGAACACTTTGCAAAGGAAACTTGCACATTTTAATTCTAAAACTTGGAGCAAAATAATGCAGAGAGAGGCTATAAATGATCTCCTTTGATGAAACAAATTATAAAATGTCTAAGGTTTTAGAAGTGAAGACCTCTAGAAAGATCTCTAGGTGAGAGGAATTATAATTTAAATAAGCCCTGAGTTTCTCACCTGTGTTTATTTTTTCCCTCTTGAGCTATACTGTTTTGTAGTGTAGTCACTAGATACCTGTGGCCATTTAAATTAAAATGAAATAGCCCTGGTTGATGTGACCCAGTGGATTCAGTACTGGCCTACAAACCAAAGGGTCACCAGTTCAATTCCCAGTCAGGGCACATGCCTGGGTTGCTGGTTGGGTCCCAAGTAGGGGGCACGTGAGAGACAACCACACACTGATGTTTCTCTACCTTTCTTTCTCCCTCCTTTCCCTTCTCTCTAAAAATAAATAAATAAATCTTTTAAAATTTTAAATAAAATTTAGAATTTAATTCCTCAGTCACACTAGTCACATTTCAAATGTTCAGTCAGCCAGTGGTGAGTGGCTACCATATTGGACAGCACAGATATAAACCTTCCCACTGTCGGACAGAGTTCCTTGGACAGCCATGCTCTAGAATTCTTGTTTGCCACCTTTCATGAGTTCACCAACTACCTAAACACGGACAGAAATACTTTTACCTAGCAGAGACCAAAAAATGATGTCAAGTAAAGATCATTTAATACCAAAACAAAACAAGAGATATTATTCTAGATAGTAACAAAGGAATAAAGAGAGTCACAATCAAAGTAGAGATTTCTGGTATTTCAAGTTAAAAAAAGAAAAAGCCAGTATAACTTCACAGGTTCTGACTTCCTTTCCCACCCAGAGGGGGAGACTCACCTTTCTGGGCCCCTCAGAGCTCATTTACACCAGGATTTTTGTTCTGACTCTTGCATAAGCATAAAAGGTTAATTTCTTATGACTTCTGCCTTTTCCCTCAAATATCACAGCAACTCACAAAAAAGCCTTAGAAGTCACTCTCCACAGTGATGACATCATCCCGAGTTTTATCTGCATCTTATCATCTGAGGCTGTCAGAGCTCTCACTGGTGCTTCTCAATCCTGTTTCATCTTTACCACAACCAAGGACCAGCACAAGCCTCATAGCAAAAATGAATCTTTGCAAAGATGACTTACAACCCACAGGGTTGGGGCCACCAAAATCTCTATAAATAAAGCTGTTGACTGTTTTTAAAATTTATCCAACTAAATCTGCAACGCCGCTCTAGGAAGGAAGACACCCATTGTCATTAAGAAGGACCATTACAAAACTTTGCACAATAAACCTCTGCCAAGTTCAACCTTTCCCACCATTCCTAGATTGTCAGTTTTTCTCTGGATCATTTTTTAAGCATACTCGAATGAAAGTTCTGCACTTGCTTACAGGAATAATAAATATACCATATAACAAAATTACCATATAATTAATATAACTAGTGGTTTTTTAAAATAAAAATCATCTGAGTATCACATATAGGTAAGTGATAAAACATCCTTCATACCTGGTCTTTCCGAATTCCCCACCTGCATTGAGTTTGCAACCTCCAGCACTCCGGCACGACACCGAATGCCTGCCAGGTGTGAGTCAATGGATGCCAAATGGTCCAATGAGATAAAGAAAAGCTCAACATAGGGACTTGAAGACCCACTAGTGGTAGATGAGTGTGTCTTGGTCAGCCCAAGAAGAATTATATGAATTGTTTTAAGGAAAACAGAGTCAGCTATGGTGAGAGTATTCCCTTATTAAAGAGGACACGTATTGGTACCAGTATGAAGCGGGGGTGGTACATTATGTTGTAAACTAATAACATTAACAACATGCCCTTTGGTTTTTTATACATGTAGCTGAAGGAACGCACATAGACATACTCATATCCTTTCAGGTTTGCTACTGAAGGTAATAATAAATATTTATTAGAAGGTAATAATTCTTGATACCACCTGTTCCCACATATTAATTAATGGAAATAAATGAGAAGAATGCTGTGCCAAAGAATTTAGTATGTCCCAAAGTGAAAAAAAATCCATCTCAAAGCCTCTTGGGCATTGAGCGACCTCACAGTGGCAGCGGGAGGGTGCGGATCTTTGTCTGGCGGATCAATGAAACAGCTCTGAGGCCCTGTATCCTGCCGTCATCCGGAAACTGGAGCCCAGGGCCAGACTCACACGTGATAACATACAGCACTGCTTCCAAAGAGGAGACAATAGGTAGGGGGATCCATACAGAATATGGTGTGTTTAGAAAATGTGTCTCTTCCTTGTTTTGAAATAAGGCTCAATTACTTCTAAAAATTATTGTTTTTCTTTGGGAGATGTCTATGATTACATACTGCATGATCCCATTCACATAACATTCCCAAGATAAAATCGTAATGGAGAGTGGATCAGTGGCAGTCAAGGATTAGTTTGGGGGTGAGTGTGACTGCGAAGTGGAAGCATAAGGCAGTTTCTTTGGGGTTATGGAAGTTTGGTATCCCAATCGTGATGGTGGTTGCACAAATCTATACATGAGATAAAATTTTATAGAATGATACACTTAAAAAAAGTGTATACAAGAACTGGTAAAATCCAAATAAGGTCTGTAGCTTAGCTAATAGTTTGTATCAATGTCCTGGTTTTGATCATCCTGCAGTGGTTTGTAAGTTTTCATTGAGAGAGGCTGGGTGAAGGGTATACGGGAATTCCACTTTCTACTTTTGCAATTTCTATGTGAGTCTAGAATTATTTCCAAAAATTTTTAATAAAAAAAACTAAACAGAATATATAAGGATTTCTTGAATATCCTTGTAAATTTTCTGTCAGTTTTAAATTACATCGACATTGTAAAGTTAACCAGAAGGATGCTGGATTATTTACAGGACCTTTACAGAACCAGGTTCTGGGGCCATGCAGCCAGGTATAGGGCCCACATAACGGCACAGAACTGGTCCCAGACATAACTGCTGCTGTCACCACACACTATACTGCAGCTCGCAGCACTGGCACCACAGACACTTGACAACTAACTTACACAGGCACCCCTGCCATGCTCACCTCCGGGAGCTGCCTCCACATACCCTCAGAAGAGTTCTGAGAAGTCCTTGCATCTTCAGATTATGTCTGATGGACAGTGCCTAGGGAGTGTGAAGTAGCCCTAGCTGCAAAGGATTAAGGAAATGTGCTTACTAGCACTCGCAACTTTCATAGTGAGAAGTAGTCTGTGCCTCAAAAGGAGGTTCCAAGAATGACAAAGATGTGCAAATAATAAACTGAAGCATGGCCTTTCTCACATCATTCTTCTACTAAGACCAACTAAGCCAAATTCTTAGGCTACTGAGAAGGTGGTCCTGGCGTTCAGGGTAACCAAAGATGCCAGGAGCCAAGGACACAGCAGCAGGTAAGGCTCTTTCAACAGGATGACTCAGGGTTAGTTGTGGAATAAATCACATTTCTGTCCCAAATGTATTTGAGGAGGTAGTTGGTTCTTAAGGAGAAGGAAGCAAACACTTGGGTTGTTTGTGTGTTTGTGAATATGCATCAGATATGCTAAATAGGTAAGTGATTTTCTCACCCTTAAGTAAATACAACCAGAATTTTCAGATCTCTAGCACAAAAAGTTAGGGTTAGTTAAACTTTTCTCCCCTTTTTCCGCTTGCATAGTTGGTAACAGATATTCTCAGAAAACAGTAAGACATGAGATGGCCAGAAATTAAGATGTGAGGGTGAAAGAGAAGAAACAACTTAAGCCTTAAAAGGGCAATAAGAAATCATATTAATCATATTAGTAACGGTAGAATTGAAGTAAAATCATTGGAGGCAAAGTGTTTGATTTGCAAATAAAAATGACCCATATGAAAATTAGTCAGGCTTAATAGCACAGAAATGCAAATACAGAAATCTAAATCCCACTGAGTTTCATTATAATCATGTACACTTTCCACCATCAATCCCTAATACAAATATGACCTCCCTCAGTGCAAATCTTCTAAAGCTGGGGGTTTTAACCCTGAATATATTGTCATTGATCTTTCCCAAATAAATAACTTGAAGAGTTACTGGTCTTAATCATTTTATGCCAATAAGTGAACTTCACCAAAACGATGATAAACCATTACCGCCGTGCACTGTCAAATAACTGATATTGTGCCATCGTTTGTCTCCTCCTCCTGAGACCAAAGATAGTGCCCCCTTGGGAAACTAAAGGGAATTTTGACATTTAGGGCAAATGTGTTTTTCTCCTGAGAAATAATTAAATAATATACAAGTCAACTTTCAAATTCATTTAATGTTATAGTGATATCTAAATATATTTTGCCTTTTGTTTTAAAGTTTCCCAAAGTGTTTGCCATAAGCATTTACTTCAAATTCTTTCTTTTTTTACATTTAATTAAGAACTTTTAATAAAAAAGATATGCATTATAAATTTCAAATGACAGGGATGTATGTAAAGGGAAAAATGCCATTCACCACCCACCCCCTGCAGCTTCCAACCCTGGTCCCATTAGGGTTGTGGACACAGCCTCCCATAACTTTTTCTGTACATTTACAGAAAAATATAATTTATTTTCCTAAACACATAATAGTGTCTTGCTTTTTAATAAATGGTACAGTGTTGTATATGCCATTCTGTATTTTACATTTTCACTTATTTTAATATTAACTATCTTAGAGATCTTCTAACTCTAATGAATGTAAAGATCCTCATTATTGTTTTGATCAGATACACATTATTCCAAAGGTGTGCTGTGCCATATTTTCTAAGCAATTTCCCCTCCATTGACTGATATTTAGTTGTTTTTCTTTTTTTAATTTTTTAATTTTAATTGTTGTTCTTGTACAGTTTTCTGTTTTTTACTCCCATTCCAGCCCACTGCCCCAGCCCTCCCCACTACTTCAAATTTTTTCAAACTAAGTTCTGTTACTGCTAGTGGACCCCAAAGAGAAATCAACAATTATTTAAATTATAGAGCTACCAGGCAATACATAAATTTTAGAAAGACTTGCAAGATACTTTGATTACTTGTTATTTAGTGGCCTAAATGAGGATATTTCATCACTCCCTAAAAAGTATATTTAGGGTCACACAACCTTGTGACTATTTAATTTAACTGTTCAAAAAAAATGTTTGCCAATTGTTGTAAATACCAAGTTTCTGTGCAGCCTGGGTACAAAATCAGGAGGTTTTAATGAGAAGCTTGAAGTCTTGCTGAGGGAAAGCGCCTGACTAAATAGAGGACAGGTGGACAAAGACATTGGAATGGAAGTTTGTGATATGCATTCTGCAAGGCATTCTGGGGTCTCCCAACTAGCCAGAGAAGGATGATCCAGGGTGTTGGGTAATGTAATTAAACAACCTATTCAGTGGGGAAGCTGCTTTCCCTGGAGGGGAAGCTGGTACCTAAAACTCCAATCTTCAAGCCTAGAAGCAAGAACTCATGTAACTCTAATGCAGGAGGTGAAAGACCATGACAACAGGTTGTTCTGAAAAATCTCTAGATCCCAAGCCCTAGACAGTTTCTCAGGGATTCATCGAGATGTAACAGTTTGGGATCCTGGGGAACAAGTTCCACTCTTGGACACAGGTAAGAAGGAGGGCAAGGGCATTAGCCAGTACAGCTTGGGTTAGATTTAAGGTTGAACTCCTGTCCTAGTGATGAACTGAGGAAAAGTCAACAATAATAATTGGGTCCAAATACCAGCAGATCAGACATTCAAATGCGGTGAGGAAAGCAGGATCCACTGAGGAAAAGCAAATGCAGTGAGGAAAGCAGGATCCAGTGAGGAAAAGGTATGGATCTTAGGTGGGTACACAGAGGTTTGCCCAAAGTATGCCAGGTGTAACATTCTAGGTTTTAATATGCCATCAGGCCTGGTTCTTACTGATTCAAGAACAGACTGATTGCCATTGCCAGTGAAAAGCAGGAATTTGGGGCTTAGCAGTATTATTCTACTAATTCATATTAATTATATAAGCATTTTACAAATAGAAGGATGGGCAAAAGTAGGTTTACAGTTGTTCATATGGAAGAAGACGTGCAGGTTAGGATTATTGCAATAACTTTATTAACTCGAAAGGATGTCACAACACAACTGTAAACCTACTTTTTCCCCACCATTGTACAGAAAAACTTAAAACTGGAAATAAATATGTATCCCATTATTCTACAATACAAAGATAAGACAAACACCATTAATCTTTGGTATATATTCTTTTAGTATGCTTAATATTTTATGCACGGATATACACATATACCATTACAACAAAAATGGGGAAATCTACTATGTATTCTTTATCCAAAAATCACATTATCGTAATTGCCCTTTTCATTGTCTCCCATGCCAGGAAGTCAGGGACAATATGTTGCTTACTTTCATATTCCTACTACCTACAATAATATCTAGCACAGGAAGACAGGCATTATTTGATAATGCATACTTCTATGTTTTTTGTAAATGTTGCCAAATTATCCCTGTGCCAGTTGTACCAATTTACAAAGCCACAAGCAATTATGAGAGGTTCATTTCCTTTTATTCTTAACAAAATGGTAACCTATCACTTTGTAAGAATCTTTGCCATTTTGACGGGGTTGATTTCTCTCATTTTTCTATATTTGCATTTGTAAGCTATTAAGCTTGAATAATTTTCATATGCATCATTTGTATTTGCTAAACAAACACTACCCCTGCAATGATTTTGCCTCAGTTCTGCCTTCACTAATATTATTTATTGCCACTTAAAAAAACTAAGTGAACAGTTTTATTTGTGCCTTTGTCAGCCTCCCCCAAGAATGATGATGCTTTTCAGGCAGTACCACTTTTTTTTTTTTTATTTCAGTTCAATGCTCCTTAGTGTATCATGCATATTGGGCATTTAACCTGGGCCCTGAGCAGGTGAATCCTTCCTGCCTCTGGAGTAAATAACATCAGAGCAAATAATAACAGACTTGAAGAAGCATCCCGAATAGGAAAATCATTGTTGTGGTAACAGACAGCTATGCATTCAAATCCTGACTTCTCGATTTACTCACTGACTGACTTTGAACAAGACAATCAGTCCTATCAGCTTCAAGTTTCTCATTTAGGAGAAATAATGCTAATTTGTCTTGCATAGTTGCTACAAAGCTTAAATGACATAAAACACTTAAAGGCACTATCTAAATGTAGGTTGTTGTTACTCCTTCAACTACTTTCTTTGAAAATCAATATTACATCCATCATCTGTTTTGAGGCAAATTGGCAAAGAGAGCTTCCTTGTCAGGGTTTAAAATAAAACACAAGAGGGACTTAGTGTTGCCCAGGAGAGCATACACGGCTCCTGAAGTTTGCACTTTCTAGGAAGCTAATGAAACTAAATAAGAACGTATTCCACTGACACCTTAATGTCATCCTTTGTCGTAACCCAATTTGCTCTACTTGTCTTCCTCTAGAAGGAGATTTGTACTGCAAAGAGAAGCACATTTAACTTCCTCTTGAGGGCTGTTCAAACATGGGGGCATTGACTGACAAGAAAAGGAAACCCAGAGCTGAGGAAAGTACTGGAAAGGAATTCTAAATGAGCTAAAACAATTGCGAGCCCAGCTTTCCTGTTCAAAATTTCAGAGAGCAAAGGCAAAAAGAAGAAACTTAAAAAATATATATCATGTATCCATTCTTCCTCTACAGACTTTACACAGTTCATACAAGTGCTGCCAACAATGATTCTTACCCATGGCTTCTTTACGATTCAGGGAAGTCTCTAATCACCTGAAGCAGGAGCAAAGAGCTCCTCAAAAGGTTAATAAGCAGATTATGCTTATTTCATATTCACTTTAAAATAGTTAAGTATGTGCTTTATAATATTTTAAAGAAAATAAAAGAGTATTCTGAAATTCTGTGGTGTGAATTCCTCCTTATTCAAGGTGCAAGGAGTCACTGCAAAACTATATTCCAGACTAGAGTCAGAAGGGACCATCTAGTGCAGGCTCTTCAAATCAGCCTTGGTGAGTGTTCCAAAAGGCACGCTGGAGGCTTTATATTTATACACCTTTAGATCACCCCCAGTGATGTTAGCAGGGACTTTACATCCACTCAGTGTCAATGACCCTGCTTTCATCGGAGACTGTTTGGGAGGCACAGTTAGTTCGTGTAAAAAAATGAATAGTGAACACTGAAATGGGAGAACAAATGACTCAGAATTAGTTCTTGCTGGTGAAAGAGCTGGACAAAAACAACTGACCTAATTTTATACGTGAGGAAGTTCAGACTTGACATTGTACACTTAGTTGGTGGCCAGCCTGGGACTGAGACTTAGATCCCCTGTCTCCCACTCCAACCAAACAGCAGTGTTTGCATGGAGTTGAAAAGGTGCTGTCTAAAGACTAATAACAAATAGATAAAATCCTCTGTCTTTATCCATATATTCAACACGCAGCTACTGGACCCTGATGGCATGTATGCTGTGGCCATGCTTGCCTTTGTTGGGGGTATAAAGAGAGTGAGAGAAATCCCTTGACCTCAAAGAATCAATGTAAAGCCTGGGGAGATAACACATTTCCATAAATAAGCAATGCAAAGAATAAAACTGCAGGTGTTGTCGAAGAGATTAACATGATGAACTATGGGGGTTAAGAAAGAGTGAGGTGTAGAGTGTTTCGGTTTTAGGCCACAAACTCTCTCAGCATATTAACAGGCATGTCCTATGGCGGTACCCAGCTATTTCCAATAGTGGTCACGTTTCCCGTATGAATGCAAATGCTTCTCTTTCCATCCTTTCCCTTCAATCTCTAATACAAAAATATTGCGTGTCCTTAAATTAAGGCTCATATCAAATATCAGTTTCTCTATCTGTTATTCCTAATCATCTCAGTCATAAAGCACCTCTAGAAACCCCTAGAAAATTGAGCATCTGCACCACATACATGACACTGTATTACATCAATTCTGGTCACTGTAGTTATGCATCTGTAAGCACTTTGGTCCTGCCTATCTTTCTGACTTCCTGTCTTAGAATCCTACCAAATTCTCTTTACACTCAGCTCAAAATTAATAAACAACTTGAGATACTCACATATCTCCTTTGCATCCCATTTTCTTGCCTTGTCTCTACTGGTCTTTCTTCCTTGAATGCCATTCTGCCTCTTAAGTTTTCTCAGCATTGTTTCCCCCACCAAACCCTCCCTAAAACCCTACCCAATTCCCCAGTTCCCCTCCCTTGTCAGATGGGGTCTGACAGGAAGCAGAGCTGTCTGGAAGGTTACATAAGGGCCAGGAGCCCTGAGACATTTTCTCTTACCATTGTCACCATGAATGAAGTAGAGGAGAGGGGGTCAGGTCCCACAGGTAAATTTAGGTGATAATTATAGAGAAGCAGGAAGAGACGAGGAGCTAAAAGCAGAGCTGAAGTGGGTGGAATGAAAAACTTGTAAACCCAAGAGAAGGAATAGCATAGGGACCAAAGGGTAAGTCCTGTGAGGTAAGAGCTTGGAGAGCCCTGAAAATAGTTCTCTAGTGTGCCTGTGATTTTCAAGTAAATGCGTCACCAGGCAGTTGCTCTGCACTATTTTGATAAACCCCACTGATTTGGTGCAGATATGCAAAACCTCAAATAATTCCCCTAAAACAAAATGAGATAGCACTAATGGAGACAAGGAGCTGGGTCGTCCATGAAGGTAAAAGGCCACTTGGATGAGCAGCCGTAGCCACAGGTTTGGGAGATGTCAACCTGCCACTCACGTTTATTCTCTGTGCCTTGTGTTGACATAAGACTTTTATGGAATTACTTATACCTACATCCAAAGGCAGGAATGGGTGGGAATCTAAGAGACTGTCTACAAAGTTTTGTCTAGTTTCCAGAGGAAGGACTGATTGGAGGGTGGCAGAAATGGTGGTTCCCATGGAGGGCATAACCAAGCACAGAGACAGGGCATCCCTCACTCAAGAACTTTTCTATCATGGCTACATATTAGAATCACCTAGAGAGCTTTGAAGAATTCGATATTTAAACTGCAACAAAGAACAATTAAGTCAAATCTCTACAGAGACCCAAGCACTAGTATATTTTAAAAACTCCAGCCCTGGATGATGCAGCTCAGAGAACTGAATGCTGGCCTGTGAACCAAAGGGTCACTGGTTCAATTCCCAGTCAGGGTACATGCCTGGGTTGCAGGCCCAATCCCCAGTAGGGGGCATGTGAGAGGCAACCAAACATTGATGTTTCTCTCCTTTTCTTTCTCTCTCCCTTCCCCTGTCTAAAAATAGATACATAAAATATTTTGAAAAAAGAAATTATTTTTAAAAATAAAAATAAACTTCCCTAGGTAATTCTGCTGTGCAACCAGGCTTAAGGATCCTTGCTTTATCCATTTAGTGCACTGTGACCTGAACAGGACAAGAAGGTCAAAACTAGGAAGCTAAGCCTATGTTTTGTGGTCAATTCAAGGTGTTTGTTCCAGAATAGATGCCTAGTATATCTGGAAAACAGTAAGCCCAGTATGAGGTATAGAAGAGTGGACAAAAGCAATCTGGCCTGGAGAATCTCCAAAAACAGGCTGCATTTAGATGTGCTGCCTTCGTGCACAGCTGCCAAGGGGCATGAGCCGGTATGTCAGCGGAGGACACACCAGTCAGCCCCTCCACCCTCCGACTTCCCAATACATCTCATGTTTTCCCCTTTATCCTGAGACCCATCACACTGTATTTCAAGTGTTTACATGCCTGTCTTTTAAATTTCTTCCACGAATCAGAGACTCTTATCCTGTTTATTTTTTAATATCTTCACCTACCTACAATATTTGCCACCTTAATAAATGTTTGCTGAATAAATATACTTTATTGTTGTGTATATTACTCACAGACCTTTTGCATGCAGTGTGGAGAACTTTCTTCTACACTATTTATAAAATAAGAAATTTGAAACCCTTAGATTGAGGGCACAAAGGAAATGACATAAGCATTTCTTACTGAAAGATTTAGAAATTAAGTAGAATCCTTCCCTTTAAATAGCTCAGCTCATGTAAGGTAAGTCCATGCCCTGTATCAGAAGAGGAAAACATGATGTTTAGATAGGGATTCTTTGATGCTATGCAAATCCAAAGGTTAAAGACCAAGTGGAAAGATATTTTAATTTCAATCTATAGTTTATAATTAATTTATAAGGAAAATGTTGCATTATTTAAACTGCATCTAAAAATTATCTACTTAAAGTTAGTTATGTGGTATAAATGAGAGTAAGCAGAGAAATTATTCTAGGTTCAAATGCTTCAGCCATTTTAAAGTTTTATTGGCTTTCCATCAAATAAAACTAATGTGTGTTCATCTAAAAAAATGACCTGTTTACTTGGTTACTGTTGTTAAATTCAACTGCTTTAATAAAAAAAAATCATGTGTGTAGAATAAAACTGCTATTTCAATCAGCTAAAATTCAGTCTGTCCATTCATTACTCAACATTTATGGAGAATTCACCATAAGCCTTATACTTGCATCCACCATACATATATTGAAGTGAGTATACTACATTTTGTCATAAGGTTTGTTAGATGGGATTCAATAGAAAAGGCTGGAAAATAGACTAGACCTAGGTGGGAACCAATTCAAGAAGTAATTCATTCAATCATTCATTTAACAAATATATACTGAGACTCTACCATGGGCCATGCATTATCTTAATAGGGGTATAGCAGTGGACAAAATAGGCCTGAACCCTGCTTGAATAGTGGGGGAAGGAGACAGAAATTAAGTAAACAACACACAAATCAATAGATGCAAACAAGTGCAATGAAGGAAAAGAACAGGTGTTTGTGAGGTAATAAGAGGGGCAACTAGTTCAGAATGAGCGGTCAGGAAAATGTGCTCTGCGGAAGCGCCCCTTAAACTCAGACAGGTGAATGAAATGGAGCATGGAGGGGAGATAAAGACAGGGCAAGGACTGTTACTTCTGGGTGTACAAATGTGGTCAGTCACTTTGTCCCTGAAAAATGAGCAGAAAAAGAGATCTTTCAATTTATCATGATTGGGAATCAAGACAGGGATCAGGACCGCAGGCCAAATACAGCCTGATGTATCAGCTAAAAACCAAGCCACAGAAGCTCTAGGTTGGGAAGCCAACACCAGCTACAGATTCAATGAACTTTTTACTTGATCAGAAAGTTAAAACATTGACAAATCTTTCGTCTTCCTCCAAAGTCACCATCCCAGGCCATCCTTGACTTAAAGAGACCAAATCTATGAATACTTGGATAGCCCCATTCAAAGTCCTGTCCTCATCCATCCACAGGCCCTCAGAACCCTGGGTGGCCAAGAGTGGTGTGTCTTTTCTGCAGATTCGGAGTGAGTTCAGCTGGAGAATTTAAGTTCCCCATAGTCTGGGAAAAGCTAGTCTTCCAGTTCCATAGACTCTTCCTCATTGGGCTTTCTTTAGAGCCCACAGTTAACTGTCTCCTTTGGTCCTCTCACATCTGACAACAGGGAACTTGATACAGTCTTGTCAAACTAAAGGGGGAAAAGTGAGTGCTGAAGTTGCAAAACTCTAAAACAACACAAATATGACAAGCCCACAGAACAGCATATTGAGTACCTGCATATTTCAGTAAGGGTTATTCTAAAGCATTCAGTACTAACAAATGGGTGACATTGGATGTATTTGTGTGGGGAGAAGGAGAAATTTAATGTATTTAAATACACAACTTCTGGCTTAACTAAGCACCAGAGCACATTTTCTCATGCTATATTTAGGCAGTGGGTTTCCATGTTTAAGGAATTATGAATTATTGAAAAGCACTTTGCAAAAAGTTGGCAGCAATCCCTGAGCCACAGTCTGAATCAGATTTTCAAACTTCTAATATTTCTTCAGTGTAACCCTCTATGATAGGAGGGCTCAGGAGAGATCAGAGCAGTAAATGGAGTGAGGATTTTGTAATTAAATAACCAAACTAAATGAAACAGCAAAATCCAGAAGAAGGAATTTCAGACTAGAAGTGAGAAGACCTGCATTATTCTAATTTTAGCTTTGCCACTTCAAAGCCATGAGGCTTTCCTTGGGTAGCAAGATATCTCTCTGAGTCTCATTTTTCTTGTGTACAAAGTGGAGAAAACAAGTTGTACTCTTCTCACACTATTGGCCAGAATAATGATAAGAAATGCATGTGAGTATGCGTCTGTTTGTGTGTACATAGAAACTGTGAAGCATCAAAAATGCAAAGGACAATAATAACTGGGATGCTAAGAGAACATTGATGACATACTTCCTTTACTTAAACATTTTTAATTTCAGAGATGAGTAACTTCCACCATACCTTGTCTCTGGGTAATTTTCAAGTAAGCCCTCTGGAGCTTAACAGAGACCTAAAACTAATTATTTCCTTTGTAAACTCTTTCCTGAATTCCAAAAATGTTTGCTTTTCTGGAAACCTCCCGTCATTGTTTCTTTCTTCATCTGAATAAATCCATTTTAGTTCTAAATTGTGACTTGAAATCTCTCCTGCACCTAAGAATCTTACACTCACCTCCAACTTCTTGGAGGAAACTTCTAAGGGAAACTTCTGTCCCTGTAGGTGTCCTTCTAGGTGGCTGGACAAATTCTAGGGAGCAGGTAGTCCTTCCCAACATAACAACTTACTCCTGGTTTTACCGTCAAGGAAGTCTGCCACTTGTCTCTTGTCTTCTATTTCCCAAGCTGGAAGTTAGATCTATGCCACGATGCCTCTCAGCTACTAGGAAGTGTGGGCAGGGAGAGGGTCACACCTAAGCTCTTTACAAATGTCCTTTCTTTCAAAAATCATCCCTCGCCATTTTGTATTCTCAAAGTTAGTGAAGGCGATTTGATTTTTGAAGAACTGGCACTCAACATTTCTTTTGTTAAATTCTGCATATGTGTATTTGCCTTCCTTTATCGCATTGGTGTCTCGTTCCAGTATCTTATCACAGATGGAAAGGACCATCCAGATTTACTGCTCTTGCGTAAGGATGTAACATCATGAGCACTAAGACATTCAAACTATCCTCTTGTTCCAAATTCACCATTTTGTTTTCTAAATGAGCACACAAATGGTGCTACTAATTTGTCAGTATAAACCTGGCTTCACACATTCTCACATCCATCACAGAAGCAAACATGTACTGGATTATGTCTCCCTCTCAGGATCTAAATATAAAATTACCAGATCAATTTGAATGATGTTAAATATGACTCAATTTTAAGACCATAATTTGAAAGAAAATGGGTTTCCATCTTTTACAAAATTCCCCTTTTCCTCTCCCTCTCAAGTCTCTTCACTTACGTGAACTCTAATTTCATCAATGCCACTCTTAACATCAGCCAAATCTGGTACACAAATAACATAATAAATTGAAACTGAATCTAATCAACCCTCTAGATCTAACTTCCAAATGACAGAAAACACAGGGCACTGGACAGCATATTAAAGAAACCTACAGAGATGCGAGCACAGAATCCAAGTGTGAAAACTTCACGGGATAAAGCACCTGGTTTCCCGAACAACAACAGCAACAAAAAATAGCAAAGATAAAAAGGGAGAGACTGACATGAACCTTTAGAGTGAGAGAGATTTTAAGAGATATATCAACCAATTGCAAGATACAGCCTTTACTTACTTCCTGACTCAAATGAAGAAACTAAAAACGTGTGAGAGAATCGGAAAAATTTGAACATACTTGACATTTGATAATACTAAGAAAATATTGATACTTGAATGGTCATAATGCTTTTGTGATTATGTTTTTTCAAAGCATCCTGTTCTTTAAAGATTCATAGAGATATCTCTATGGATGGATAATATTTGATATTTGCTTCATAATAGCACAGTGGTAGTGCAGAATTAGTAGGGGTAAAGGGAAAACAAGATTGTTCATGATTTGATAATTGCCGAAGTTGGATGCTGAAACAAGAGAGTTTATTATACTACTCCTCACATTTTTGTATATATTTAAAATTATCCAAAATAAAATGTTTTTGAAAGACAGCTGCATACTTTGCTAAACAGATGATTAAATAACATTCAGCATTTCAGCTGGCTGTGCTGATGTAATGTAGACCTGGTCTGAGTAGGTATTTAATTTATTCTTTCCCTTATTTACCAAGAGCATAGAAACAAAAAGGCCCAGATGTGTAAAGGTAATGAAAGCTCTGCACTACCTTCATACCACAAAGTGACTTGCTTTGTGCTACACTACAAAGTGAGGGAGAAAATGCATCCCATTGTCCTTTCATTTGAGCAGGCAAGGTGCCTTTCTTCTCTGTAAAAACGCAGCGTAATGATCCACCCTTGCTTTGAAGTGTGATGGCTTTGCTCTCGCTATCCAAGGGCCTGAGAGAAAGTGTGAGGGATCCTACACCCTTCAGAGAGACAGACTACAGCCAGGATTTTTTAGAGTGCCGTCTAAGCAAGTGAAACACAGCAGATGCTGGGAAGGGGTATGAAGAGGACCCCAACATTTTTTGTAACATTTTACGTTTCTTTAAAAGTCTGATAGGATGAAATTTTAGCGTTGTTTGTTCTCAGTGTCAGGTGTATAGGTATTTATTACATTTTTCTCCATTTTTCCTTTTATGTTTGAATATTTTAGTATAAAAAATATATTTTTCTGAATTTGCTTTTACATGTAGCTTGAGAAGAAGAGTAAATATGATCAGTACAATTTTGCACTTTGGAATCCAGGGACAGACTTGTATGTGTATGGTGATTGACAATACCATGGAGATACCTCTTTGTCTCACACTTCTCATACCACCCACAGTTATCAGCCTGAAAAAAACCAAAGGTGTAATCAGATGAATAAATGTCATGTCTTGAAATGCAAACACTGTTGAAGAGTTAAGAGAGTAACTGCCACTCAACTCTTTGGGTAATAAGATGTATTCTTTCTATGGTTTAGCTCATCCATTCCAAACATGAGGACTCTCGGCTGTTAAGGAGTCACAGAGTTGATTTTCCATAACTCATGTGCTCACTGAATATTTCATTTAGATTGAATAAATAGTATGTTTTACATATATATGTGCTACCATATTTCAACTATATGTAGATAGTGTTGTGGTAAATAAAAATTCAAGTTTGTTTAAAACCTATTAGAATCCAAAATGGTCATTATATATTCATTTTCTCAATCAATGGATTAATGAAAGTGTAGCACCCATCAGGAAGATGTCAAACTTTGGAAATTCTTCCAAATCATTTGGGAAGGCTGGTCACATACTACTGGAAATCCTTTTGTTGGACACATACTATTCTATGATGTGGAGGTATTACAATTTAGTCAGCCATTTCTGTACTAATAAGCTTTCTCTTTGGCTGCTTAGCCAAAGTGCCTTTGGTGGCTACGGCTACAAACAATGGCACAGTAAACATTGTGTGACATATAACCTTACAAATGGGCACTTTTGTTTCTATCAGGTAGGTTCCCAGGAGTGAAATTTTTAAGTTGAAGTGCCTTTTATGTTTTAATGGATGCTGCTGCGTTGCTTTCTAGAAAGGCTATAGAGCTTTTCAATCCCACAATGTACAGGAGAACCCTCATCCCTTATCCCCACCAGCAATAGGTCTTACAGCTCTTTTTAGTGTTGCTGATTCAATAGACATGAAGTGATATTTCATTTGAATTTCCCTACTACCCATGAATTTGAGCATCTTTTCATATTTTTGTTGACCATGGGTTTTTTTGTGATATTAAAAAAAATTATTCAGATCCTTTCTATTGATTGTTTTTCTTATCACTCTATAAGAAATCTGTGTTACAGAAAGGTCCCCATATCTGATGTTGCCCAGAACCACCTCTCAAGGCACCCTCTGTCACATCTTTTTTATTTTCTCCATAGTAATTACCACTATTATTTTGCTAGTTGTTTCATTACTGCCTCTTTCAATAAAATATACATTCCAGGAAGGCAAACTTCTTTTCTCTTCTATACCTCCACTGCTTATGATGGTGCATAACACAGGAGAGACCCCCAACAATATTTGTTCAACGAATAAAGAAATGAATACTGGACAAGTTATGATTCAAATTGTTAACGCCTGAATCAAGATAATAGTGATAAATATCAAAATTTTAGCAACCATATACCCCTAATATGCTAAGACCATTTTGATTATTCTATTCCCTTAATTAAACTTGTGCTTGTCAGACCATGTATTTAGAATTTGATTTATATATATATGTATAAATTAGGTGTGAACATAGATGAGAAAATAATGATTTTTGAAGGATGATTAGGAATGGGAAAAACACCCATAATGATAGTAGGAGTTTGCCATAAAACAAGGAGGAGAGGCACGAAGGCAAATAAAACAGCTCCATCAAACATAGAAGTAAGAAATCGAGAGGCATTTATGGGTGAGCCATGTGGTGTAATTAAAGAATGGAATGCGTGTTTGGAATAGAGAGAAAAATGAAATTAATTGTGAACAGAAAGACAGGTTGGTGGTTAGGCTGTAGAAAACTTATATGTTAAGCTAAGGAATTTGCGCATTTTTTTCTAGAAAATGTGGAATCATCGAAGTTTTTCAGCAGCAGAGTGACATAATCAAATTTATGAGTTAGGAAGAATACTGGTGGCAATGCCATGAATTAACTAGAAGGGAAAGAGAAGTTTTTATTAATAATGGTCTTTCTTATAGTTCTAAGATAACTTGTGCCAAACTAGTTCAAGTATATTTTATGGACAGCATTTTTAATAGAAGTAGTGAAGTCAGCACACATTTCCCAAATCGGATAGCAGAACAGACACTCTAAATTTTATACATTTGCTTCTGCTGCCCAAATTTTTTATGCTAAAGAATAAAAATCATGAGTTGCATAACTGTCTCAATAAAGTGAATGCTTAAATTGATTGAGAGTTCATTTCTGCCAAACTATATCAGCCTCCCCTTTCAATGCAAAATTTCTGAAATGTTTCTAAGGAATTTTGTGTGCCAAGTACTGTGCTTGGCTTATAGTCAGAAACACATTTCAGATTAATTGGTTAGATTATTAGAAATATCATTACCAAGTCTTAGCCTGTCACCTTCCCTAGTTATGGTAAATGTATCTGCATGGTAAAGTTATGTCTTTATTGGAAAAGAAAAAGGAGATATTTGTCTTCTTCTTTTGTCAGTTTAATAAATCTTAAAGAATACTATTTGGCATGAATTTTCCAATCTGGACTAGATATTGATCAACTAAAGTGGATAACTGGCACATCTCCCTTTGGAGGGGCAGTAGTTCTGTCTGCAACTATTATTTGATGCTCCTTGAATGATTAAAGAATGGCCCCTCTGACCAGGTGAGCCATACTTTATTGAAAGAGTATAGTACATTTAAAAGGACATGACTTTGGAGTTAGGTGTTCCTAAATTCAGATGCCTACTGTGTCACAACTAGTAGATGCCTACTAGTTGAATAACATGCATGCAATACATAGTTGAGAACTATTTTATTTTTTATTTATTTTTATTTTTATTGATTATGCTATTACAGTTTTCCCAGTTTTCCCCCTTTATCCCCCCAACCCTCCAGCATTTGCCCTCCCCCCTTAGTCCACATCCATGGGTTGTACATATAATTTCTTTGAGTCCTCTGTTTCCCATACCATTTTTTATCTCTCCCTGTATACCTTATGCCTACAAACCATGCTTCTTCTTCCCTGTACCTTCCCTCGCCATTCCTCCCTTTCTCTCTCCCCACTGAAATCCCTCCATGTGATGTCCATTTCCCTGATTCTGTTCCTGTTCTGGTTGTTTGATTAGTTTTTGTTTCTGTTGATTTTCTTTTCTTTTAGGTTCATTTGTTGATAGCTGTGAGTTTCCTGACATTTTACTGTTTATATTTTTTATCTTCTTTTTCTTAAATAATTCCCTTTAACAGTTCATATAATAAGGGCTTGGTGGTGATGAACTCCTTTAACTTGACCTTATCTGGGAAGCACTTTATCTGCCCTTCCATTCTAAATGAAAGCTTTGCTAGATAAAGTAATCTCGGATGTAGTCCTTGCCTTCCATGACTTCAGGTACTTCTTTCCAGCTGCTTCTTGCCTGAAAGGTTTCTTTTGAGAAATCAGCTGATAGTCTAATGGGAACTCCTCTGTAGGTAACTCTTTCCTTTTCTCTTGCAGCTTTTAAGATTCTTTCCTTGCCTTTAATCTTAGGTAACTTAATGATGATGTGACTTGGTGTGTTTCTCTTTGGGTCCAACTTCGTTGGGACTCTCTGAACTTCCTGGACTTCCTAGAAGTCTATTTCCTTTGCCACATCTGGGGAAGTTTTCCTTCATTATTTGTTCAAATAAGTTTTCAATTTCTTGCTGTTGTTCCAGAGGTTTGTAGTTCTTGTTTCTTCATTTTGATCTGGATGAATGTTTATTTTTTCCTTTTGTTTCAAATCATTGCTTTGATTCCTGGTTTCCTTCCCATCACTTTTGATTCCCTGAATGTTCTACTTTATTTCACTTGGGTATTCTTCATTTGTTTTTTCATTTTTCAACCAAGCTCAATCAGATCTGTGGGCATTTTGATTACCAGGGCTTTAAATTCTCCACTAGATAGGTCAGTGATCTCCTCCTTGCTTAACTCACTTTCTGAGGCTCTACTCTGTTCTTTCATTTGGGCCCTATTTCTTTGCCTTGGCACAGCTGATAGGTTGTAAGGGAGTGGGGCCTTAGGTATCCACCCAGGCAAGGCAACCCTCTTTGCTGGGCAGCAGTGCTGCCGATCTGGTTGTTCTGGTTGATTTTTTTTCTTTAATTCTTTGTTTATTGACTTCAGATTGGTTGTTGTCCTCCTTTCGGTTGTTCGAGGAAACAAAGGGTCTCTACCTATACCTCCATCTTGGCTGGAACTTGAGAACTGTTTTATGTCAATTATCGGTCTAGACGCTAGAGATGCAAAATTCTACCAGTAAGGAGGCAGCGATTTAGTAAATGAGGTAGATAAGGAAATCAACCTTACATAATTGAGGAATAAACCAGGAACAAGGTAGGGAGGAGACAAGAACAAGATGGTAATCAGAGAAGGCATCTAAATGAAAAGGCACCCCAGACCAAAGGAACCTAAAGAACCTAAAGAAACCTAAAGGCACTTAAAGAACAAAAGTGTCAGACACAGGCATGAATAGTACATCTGGTCATTCCAAAACAGTGAATTTTGGCTTATTTACATGCAAGCTTTTGTGAGAATTACCTGTCAGATTTCACCACTGTAATTCCCAGCACCTAAGACAGGACCTGATACATAGCTAAAGCACTATCAATATTTGGTGAAGAAATATAAGAAGTAAAAGATATGTTGGAAAATAATGAGCTAAAGCTGAAGAAACAAGCAGAGGATAGATTATGGTTGCACACAAACCATTTTCTGACTCTAGGATAAGATTTTCTTATTTTTATTCTGATCTGATTATTTCCCAGCCTTAACTAAGAATTTAATTAATCTGAATTCTGGATCTCCTGTTAAAAATATAGATTCCAGTCTTCTTATAACTGAATCCAAATCTTTAGAAAACCATTCTGGAAGTCTTTATTTTATCTAGTATTTATGTAATTCTAATTATTAAGTGTGCGAGAAAATTGGGTGAGGCAAAAGGAGTCTAAGGGCTGAACCAAAACAAAAGGATTAATAGAGACCAGGAAGTGATGCAGTAAATATGTGCTAATCAAGTTGATGTGTTAGGACCTAGTGATCATTGGAGAATAATACCCAGAGAGGCATCTAAATTTCTGACTCCGGTACCTGGCTTAAGTTATTATCAAGAGATACAGTAAAGAAAGTCAGAAGAAAAACTAGTTTGGAAGAGAATGAAATAAATTTCAGACAAGTTAAATTTGAAGAGCTTATTGTAAAACCAAGTATAAGATCCAGAAGGTAAGAGGGAAATGGAACTAGATCTTAAGAGTCTCAGCTCAAGTTATAACCAGGGGAGTTATCAGCATTCAAAAGACATAATGTCAATCTGCTCAGATTGTCCCAAAAATTCATGCTATGGAATTTTGTCATAGGGCATGGGTCCAGCGGTGCACTGGCAAAGGTTTATCAATTGGCTCCAGTTGTGTGGAGAGGGAGGGGGGTCATTTGTAGCAACTGCCAAACTTTTGTGTTGGCAAAACCCCCACCATGGCAGATTTCAAGCTACCGCACACATCACTGAACTTGAAATTGGGAAGAGATGTGCGTAGCTGGCTCTCACCAGCCAGTAGAGCTGTTTCCAGGGCACCACTGCCTGCTCCATTTTTGCCCCCAGACATTACTTACTATTTCCTTTGGGCCACTCTCCCTAATAAGTAACAAGTAAAAAATTTTCCATTGTAGCAATAAACACAATGTAATAAAAAAATAGTTAAGTTCAGTCCATTCAAATAAAGTAATTTCTTCCCCAACTTCCCATCTGTTCTTCACAATACTCACTAGGTCTCCGTACTCTGCTCCATGCCAGCTGGCATTCCCGAACAGCAAGGTAAAATCATTCCTCGTTGTCCAGATGTGTCATAATTCAGTCAGATCTGGCTCCTCTTTAAACTCTTTGGCCTCTCCAGCTTCCATCAAAGGAATTAGCTTAAGTGGTCAATCTAGATCCACAGATTTAGGGCCCAAGGTCCAGGATGGTTGGATTCGCATGGCTAACATCTAGCTAGACTGACAGTTTCTGGCTCCTGCCTAGTACACATTTGCATCTTTAATCTGCTGAGAAAGCTTCACATCATTTATTTTCCTCCTACTATGCTGTCTTCATAAAGAGGCCTTTTTAATCACTTCCTGAAGGATGAGGGAGGAGACTGGGATGGGATAACAAGGGTTCATAACTGTCTCTGCTTGTGATTAGTTCATACTTATGAGAAGACTGCAAGTGGTGTTAATTGGCAGCATAGTCCCAGTTTAGTCTGATGTCTGCCGCAGTCTCACACCTCCCGTCTCCACACTCTGTATCTTTAGGACACAGCTGACGAATTACCATTTGCCCTTCCCTATTGTTTCATCCTTACTTGGGTACTTGTGTGATAGGCTCTAGTTTTCTTTGAGCATTTTAAAGATGAGATTTCTTCTTTTCAAATGTGACTTGCATCATTTCTTTTGAGTTATCTGTTGACAGGCTACGAAAGATTCTTTTAAAGTATCCTATTTTTTCTCTAGCTGCTACAAGTTTTCCTCTTTGTCATAGTTTCATTAGCATCGTTGTGATGTACCTCTGTGTGATTGACTTAGTATTTATCCTGTTTGTGGTTCAACGCATGTCTTGATTTCTTCCATTAGTTTTGGGAAATGCCCAGCCATGATCACTTCAAACATTGTGTCTGGCCCATTCCTTCCCTCCTCATGTGTGACTCTAATTGAACTGAAGCTATTAAAGGCTACATTTCAGTCTTTGAAATTTCTTATATCAGGCTGTTTTCCTCTCCCATTATTGCTTATGACTTTTTGGAATTTTCAAAGTTTCTTTTCTCTGTGCTTTAGTCTGGATATTTCTCTTTTGACCTTTCTTACAGTTTATTAACTTAATCTTCAGACATATCTAGTCTGATAGTAAACTTGCTTAGCTGTTAGAGTAGCTTACAATTTTAAACTATCAGTTTATTTTTTTATTAATTCCTATTCTCTGCTGAAACTCTCCATTTTGTCATCTATATTCTTCAACATATTAATCAAGTTGTTTTAACATCTATATCTGATAACTCTAATAACTGGATCATCTGTGTATCTGTTTACACGATGTTTTTGTTTTAGTCATCTCCCGGCTTGCTAAATAATTTTAACTGAATGGATATTAATGTCTGCATTTTGCTGAATGACATTGAATCATAAAAAATAGATATGTAGAGGTCATAGAGGGTTATTATCTTCTTCCATAGAGAAGCTATGTTAACTTTCGGCAAAAAGTTAAAGTGGGAACCTGCTCATCTTAATCTGATCAGGAACTGAACTTATTCAAGGCTGAATTTCAGTCTTTGAAATTTCTTATCTGTTGGGGGTTCTCCATTACCCCTAGGATTCAGACCTTCAGGAATTTTAACTAAAAACTGGATATGTTTACAAAGTCCCTGAACCCCCTGGCACCATGAGACCGTAAAAAATATCTGCTTAGCCTCATGGCCTCTCAGTCCTTGACCTCTTATGAACACACAAATGCTTCAGTGGGAAAAGGCAGTGTGTAATATCAGACTTACTCTCCTGTGCTTCTCTTTACTCTGCAGTCTTGAGCCATCAAATGCTTTTTAATATATTTTATTAATTATGCTATTACAGTTGTCCAAATTTTCCCCCTTTGCCCCCCTCCACCCAGTTCCGCCCATTCCCGCCAGCAATCCTCCTTCTTAGTTCATGTCCACAGGTTGTGCATATAAGTTCTTTGGCTACTCCATTTCCGCACTGTTCTTAACATCCCCCTGTCTATTCTGTACCAACCAATTTTACTTCTCAATCTGTATCTTTTCCTCCATCCTCCCCCTTCCCTCTCCCAACTGATAACCCTCCCAATGATCTCTATATTTATGATTCTGTTTTGTTCTGCTTATTTGCTTAGTTTGTTTTTTAGATTCAGTTGTTAATAGTTCTGAATTTATTGCCATTTCATTGTCTGTAGTTTTGATCTTCACCTCTTCTTGAGTAAATCCCCTTAACTTTTCATATAATAATGGCTTAGTGATGATGAACTCCTTTAGTTTTACATTGTCTGAGAAGTACTTTATCTGCCCTTCAATTCTAAATGATAGCTTTGCTGGATAGAGTAATCTACACTGTAGACCCTTGCTTTTCATCACTTTGAATACTTCTTGCTAGTCCCTTCTAGCCTGCAAACTATCTTTTGAGAAATCAGCTGACAGTCTTATGGAAACTCCTTTGTAGATAACTATCTGTTTTTCTATTGCTGCTTTTAAGATTATCTCTTCATCTTTAACCTCTGGCATTTTAATCAATATGTGTCTTGGTGTGGTCCTTTATGTGTCCATCTTGTTTGGGATTCTCTGTGCTTCCTGGACTTATATGTCTATTACCTTTACCAAATTAGAGAAGTTTTCTTTCTTTATTCTTTCAAATAAGTTTTCAATTTCTTGCTCTTTCTCTTCTCCTTACGGCACCTTTATGATTTGAATGTTGGTAGATTTGAAGTTGTCCCAGAGTCTCCTTGGCCTATCGTCATCTTTTTTTGGATTCTTTTTTCTGCTCTGATTGAATATTTTTTCTTACATATGTTCCAAATCATTGATTTGATCCTCAGCTTCACCCACTGCATTATTGATTCCCTGTAAATTTTTCTTTATTTCACTTAGTGTAAACTTCATTTCTGCCTGGGTCTTTTTTATGTTGTTGAAGTACTCAATGAGTTCCTTGAGCATCCTGATAACCATTGTTTTGAACCATTGGTAGATTGCTTATCTCCATTTTGTTTAGTTCTTTTTCTGGAGTTTTGTTCTCTTCCTTCATTTGGGCCATGTTTCTTTGTCTCTTCATTTTGGCAGCCTCCCTGTGTTTGTTTCTATGTGTTAGGTAGAGCCGCTTTGACTCCCTGTCTTAATACTGTGGCCTAATATAGAAAAGCACACCTGTAAGTTAGATGGGGCAGAGCCTTAGGTAATCACCAGGGCAGGGCAACCCATGTGAACCAGGTTGATGCAGTCTCAGATAGGGTGTTGCGATTCTGTGGCTCTGTGTGGGGGAGGGCTCAGATGGAGACAATGGCTGCTGCCTGGCCTCTAGAGTTTTGTCTGGGATTGAGCTGTCCCCCAGCACTCATCCTGATGCCAGATGCTTCAGCTTTTCCCCATGTGCCACTGGTACCTTTCCAGCTGCTGCGCCAGAGCTAGAGCCCAGAGGAAGTGAGTCTGCATAAATCCTAAGTTCATTGCGGGCCCTTTAAAAGGACATGCCTGAGAATCTTGCAGTTTCTTCTGCCGCCCCAACTAGTTTTTACAGCCAGTTATGGGACATCTGAAGTTACATTACAGAAGTTATGGGACATCTTCCTGGCGCTGGAGCCCTGGGCTGGATGGCCTGGTGTGGGGTTGGGATCCCTCTCTCTGGAAGTATCCCTTCCAATTTTTACCCACCACACATGGATGTGGGACAGCCTATTCCATGTCTCTGCATCTCTAACCTTCCTACTTTTCTGAATGAATGTGACTCCTTTAATTCCTTGCTTGTTGGACTTCCATACAACTCGATTTTCTGATGATTCTGGGTGACAGTTGTTCATAACTCACTGTCACCCAGACAGTGTTGTAATTTTTGCTGTGGCTGTACGGGGAAGTGAGTCATGTTTACCTATGCCTCCATCTTGACTGGAAGTCTGATTGAGCTGTTAAATCTTCATGATCTATCAACTCCAATATGTGTCTCCTTGCCTCCTGAGAATGAGGGAAGAAGCTTTGATCAGCTGCTTTGCTTTTTGCCTACCAACCCCTGCTGAGCTTCTTAGATTATTACACCATGCGGTTACAAATCAACAAATAAGACAAATAAAACCGTAAAATTTTGAACTTGCTTTAGTAAATTCTTTTCTTCCTGAGATTTCAGCCACCCAAGTCCTAGGTGCTTTGATAGCTCTCTGGTGCCTTCAAATTGATTTTCTTCTGTTTTATCTGGGTTTCCTAGTTGTTCTCTGAAGAAGGATTCTTTGGCTATAAGCTACCTTATCATATAGAAGCAGAAGTCCAGGAAAGGACTTGTTCGTTCATATGAACTGAAGTGAGAGTTCAGGGTTACAGTAAGGCCTTTAGACTGAACTACCAAAAGAACTGACATAATTTATGGTTATGGGAAAGGCACATGAAAGGAAGCCTTGTCAGGGGAATATCAGGAGTAAATTTTAAGGGGGCTGTTAAAAACCAAAGTGAAGACTTCAGTAGGTATTTTTGTATATTAGTCTGAAATTCAAAGAGGAAGTAGTCTGGAGATATAAATTTGAAAATTGTGAGCACAATGATGGTACTTAAAACCAAGAGAGTAGGTGAGATCACCAAACACAGATTGTAAAAAGAAAAGAAAACAAGGTCTGAAGAGTAAGTAGGGGCACTCCAACACTTATGTAAATGTCAGGAAGATAAGGAGAAATTAGCAAAGGAAAGTCAGAACATAAACAAAGAAGAGTAAAGAAAACCCAGATGAGTGAAAAGTTCTGAAATCCAAATGGAACAGTTATTCGCAGTAAAGGTTAGTAAATTTTGCATCAAGTACTGCGGGAGAACAAATAAGATGACTGAAAACAACCACTGGGTTAGTGACATAGAGTCATTGGTGACATAAGAGTCATTTCTATGAAGAGGTGGGAGTAAAAGTCTGATTGCAATGGGTTCAAGATTAAATGGGAGGAGAATTTCTTTTTCTATCCCAAGTCAGTTACATTAGAAAATTAATTCTTAATGTCTATTTTATTGAAGTTTCCAGAAAAATATCCCATCTGAAATTCATCTAATTTCTTGGAACAGATTGATATAATTCATGTATTCTCAAGTCACTAATTCTTTAAACATAGCTCCTTTAATGTTATCTTCATGATCTGTTCATGGCTGGAGATTTTTGCCCTAGAGTAATTAATAATTATATGCATGATGTAAAAATATTGTAAGGGCTCCACACTCCCCAAAGTATTATCTGGGCCCTTAGGTGATATCGTACAGTAATGAAAAGAAAGTCACTTCTAGCATATACAACCAGGGCTTGCGCCATGAGGCTCTTCAATGGTTGCTTCTATTTTCTCAGTGCTGGACTTGCAACACTTCCATGGACTATTCCTGCCAAAATTCAAACACGTTTTTGCAATAAGACTAGTATACCCTGAAGGAACACACACAGATACCACATATACATATATGCATGCATTTAATTTCTACTTGTTACTTCTCAAACTATAATATTTACTCTAAACAAACTTCAGATTTCAGGCCCTCATAGAAAGAACTCTTATGAACCTTGGAAAGAGAGAGGCATCCTTGATTCCCCACAATTCTGACAGGTGTGTCTTCCCTTCTTCCTCTAGAGAACATTTAATTTATCAAAAATACAGAACTAAGAGTGGTCCACCACTAAGATTAAAACTCCCAGAACATCACCAACATTAATCTTCCGTTTAAACATGTGATTCAGTATTGAAACCCATTCAGGATTCGAAGTTATTCTGGTGATCAGAATTAAAAACTGTGTTCATTTCTTCTCTAACAGTAAAAAATGACATTCAAACTGATTACTTTCTATCATCATAATGCATGGTGTGGTGTATTATTCAGGGTATGCTAATTAGAACAAGCCCCTCCCCCCATATCTCAGTGACTAAACATTACCATAGCGTTTTCTTGCTATATAAATTTCAAGGTGGACATTCCTGGTCAGAGCATTTTCCTGAGCAGCTTTCCTCCACAAAGCACCTCAGGAACACAGGATGTTTCCCATCTTGTGGCTTCAAGGTAGCCCTGACATCTTCATCCAGCAGATAAAAGAAAGAGAGAATGGGGGTTACACAAAGGGTTTTATGGCCAGTCATGGAAAGAGCATGTAGCACTTCCACGAGATATCATGGACCAAATGTCAGCCGCAATATTTTCGTCTAACTTCAAGGGAAGTGGAGAAGTGCATTATTCCTGTGTGCTCAGACAGAGGAAATATGATTGCTGAGCATTCAGTCTCTGCCATGGACTTTCTTCTGGCTTCCAAATTCCCAGCTTGCTTGTTCTCCTACATGCAAAGTACACTCACTGTCACCAAAAAGGACAAGCCAAAGTCATACCTGATCACTCCACCAAGTTCAGATTTAGGATCTCCAGTTGCTGCGTAGTCTTTCCATTAGGGCTAGTTATGGTTTCTTGTGTTCTGATAATCTATGAATTAAAAGGTATTTGCCCACCATCACCACACACACAGCAAATATGCAATGGTGGGGAGAGGCACAATAAACAGTAATAGACACTCCAATTTATAAAGGGAACAAATGAAAAAAGCCTCAAAGGCAATGGTGTGTGGCAATACTGAAGCCCCTTTGGGTAGAAAGTATAAAGGATGCTGAAATAGTAGTAGGAAAACTTGTTTAATAAGGTTTTTCTAATGTTCTCTGAGAGGAGTGAGCCAGTCCATCCTCCTCTGGCCCTGGTTCCATCCTCTATGAGCTCCACTTTGTCCGCCATTCTCTTCCGCCACATGTGAAGTGGGACAAAGGGAGAATGCCCTCTGGGAGCCCTGGAAGTCAGCTCCCTACGCTGGGAGTCCCAGCCGTCATTTGAAGTCTGAAGTGGTCAAACTGATTTTTGTTTGCTCGTGTGTTTGCTTGTTTAGTTGTAGTTTACTTGAAAATAAAAATTACTCAAAAACTGAATAGATGTTTGATCAGTTTCCTCCCTGGCTGTTGTGTGTGCCAGAAACCACATTCAAAGATCGTTCCTAGACATAGTTCTCAAATACGTTTTATTTCTCTGCTTCCTTGCTACCATACTAATCTTTCTCAGCTTACTAACAGCTAACTTGAGGTTTTAACTTTAATAGGGAATATCCTATCACCAAACTAATCTTTGTTGTGAATCACTTTCTTCACCTGAAAGGATTTACTGGACTATCACTGCTTAAAATTTTGTTTTGTTTTGTTTTGTTTTAATTCCATTTATCTCTGTTTAGATTCTGCAAACAGCTATTTTTTAACTGCTGACTTTTTCAACTCTGCAAAACTAAATCTCCAAACTCTGTGCCCTTTCTTTTCTGCTTTCAAACTGCCCATTTCTTTCTCAAGCTTTTTCTGGCCAACACAACCAATAAAAACCACACATGACTAGAGTTATGTTTCTCATTTCTTCCAGAGTTTAGTTTCAACACATACATGTTCTACCTTCCAAGTGTTCACAGGAGAAAGTTTACCCAATGTCTTGCCACTGAATAACAAGATTAGCATTTTTCCAACTGCCAATGTCAGTTTCTTTACTGACCATAGCCAATTGCTAAGCCAATAACATATACTTCAAATTTTTGCAATGAAAGAACCCCACTTCAACATATAAACATCTGTACTTGAATAGGCTAACTACTGTAGTAAACAACCCAAAATCTTACCGGCTTAATGCAATAAAAATATTTTAAACTCCAATCCTACGCAAATATTCCTTGTTTGGTGATTCTCCTGAGTGGTTCTCCAGCAAGCTGTGATTTAGTTAACTAAGTGATCCTGTTTTATGGTTTTGCCATCTTACAAATTCAAGATAATCCTAGAACACTCCAGTCAGCAGACAAGGTAGGTGAGAAGATTGTAACTCACATTACTTATGACCATGTCTGAAATTGATATATGTAAATTCTGTACACATTTTTTTTTTCTACAACTCAATTACAAAGCAGCCTAATGGCAAGAAAGTTAGGAAATAAAGCCTTCCTATATGCCCAGGAAAAGGAAATAGGATTGGTAAACATCTAGACAGTTTTGGACTAAATGTATCTAGAATCAAAGATTATTCTAATATTGGTAAGTGAAGATTATCCAATTCTAAAATATACAACAGAGGTATATGGAAAACCCAGCCTGAGCCCCCCAAAGTGCATTAATCTATTAGCTAAAACAGTAGTCCTCAACCATCGGGCCACGAACCACTATGGGCCTGTGGTCTGTTAGGAACCGGGCCCAAGGAAGCAAAGCTTTGCTCGCATTACCACCTGAACTCTGCCTCCTGTTCCTTCTCCCTACCCTACCCCCATCTGTGGAAAACCTGTCTTACATAAAACTAGTCCCTGGTGCCAAAAAGGTTGGGGACTGCTGAGCTAAAGAGCTAAAAACACACTGAGAATTTATAATTTGTCAGGCATTCTTCCAATTGTTTTATAGTCATTAAATCCCTAAAATAATCCTAAGGTGGCAACTATTGTTATGGCCATTGTGTAGATGAGGAAACTGAGGCACAAATGGATTTAAAAAGTTATGGAAGGTCTCACAGCTAGTAAGTGGCAGGAGCAGAATTTGATCCCAGGCAGACTGGTTCTCAGGCATGAACTCACCAATTACACAGCTCAGCCCTGTGTGATTTCTTTGGGAACTTCTCAGGTAACTAGTTTAATACACTATTACCTAATGACAAATTCTCCTCCTCCCCCTCCCAGGGAGCTGTTGTCAGTCTCCTCTCTCAATTTGTCCCCACTAACTCTCTGAGGCCTACTCTTAATGCATAACTATACTGTCCTACAACTGTGTTAGTGGAGATTTTGGTATAGAGACTATC
Source organism: Anoura caudifer (assembly GCA_004027475.1). NCBI lineage: Eukaryota > Metazoa > Chordata > Mammalia > Chiroptera > Phyllostomidae > Anoura > Anoura caudifer. Next base: position 52,831 of record PVKU01004143.1, read on the forward strand.
ATCCAGTCTACAGAATGACCAGGGAAGAAAATAACAGCAAATACAGGAAGCACATTTATTTAAAAGGTGGTAAGAGAAGAGAGCTGGCAGGCACCCAACATTTGCCAGGCCTACAAACAGAGTCACAATCAGGCCCACATCCTATGTGTCAGATACTTAAAAGTTAAAAATTAAGCCAACACAATGTTAAATACAATACACTTTATTCTCCTGTCTTGAAAAATATATTATAACATTCTGAAATGCCAGATTGAATTTAGAATGCTTAGATTCCAAGTCCCATGCCAGAATACAGTGCCTTTGGTAGGAACTGGTCCCGGATGCTCACCTTCCTTCTTTTCCCACACCTGTATTCATCCTGTATCACAAGGAGCCTCTCACACACACAGACACATTGGACCTTGTTCACACCAACCCAGCAAAGAGCCCCTCTCTATCCATCAAGAGGATCATCCCAGGGAAAAGGTATAGACTGGGAGTCAGCTTGTGCTGTTTAAACAGAATATTCCTGGGTTCTGAGTATCCAGAATATGGTCTAGGTGGATGGAGAACATGAATTCTGGCTGAACACATCATCCTGACCCCAGAGAATCCTCACCTTGTAGGCAAGAGCACAGCCATAGGGGAGCCAGAACAGGACTCTCTGAAGAATAGGACTGAAATCCTTGGTTTTCTATCGGACCATAAAGGAGTAACAGATCGAATTTATTCTGCTGCCTCCAAGAGAAGACTTAAATTATAAATAATGTTAAAGGAAGTTCTTGAATCATAGGAAAATGATACCAGATGATAATTTTAAACTACACAAAGGAATAAAGAATGCCAGAAATAATAACTAAGTGAGCAAATATAAGATATATCTTTCTCATTTTTAATATCTTTGAAATATAATTGACTAAGGTATATCATAAAAACACTAAGCTACAAAAAGCTGGAGTGGCTACATTAATATCAGATAAAGATTTCAAAGCAAAAAATACTGTCAGGAAAAAAGAGAAACATTTTATAATAATAAAGGCACTAGTTCACCCAAAGGACATAACAACCCTGAGCTTTACGTACCTAATAACAGAGCTTCAAAATACATGACACAAAATTGGTAGAATTAAAGATGAAACACATAGATTCATAATAATACAACTGAAACAGGAAATACACAATATCACAATGATAGCAGCAGATTGTGACACTCTTCTATCAGTAATTGATAGACAATGATAGAAAATCAACAAGAATATAAAATACTTAAATAATCATTTCAACCATCTTGACCTAATTGACATTTATAAAACACTCCACACAGCAGCAGAATACACATTCTTTTCCAGTGCACATGGAATATTTGCCAAAGCGGGGCAGGGAACCATATGCTAGGTCATAAAACAAATCTCAGAGACTTTGAAGGGATTAAAATGATACAAAATATGTTCTCTGACCTTAAGAGAGTTAAACTAAAAGCCACTAACAAAAAGATATCTGGAAAAATCTCCAAATGATAAAGAAATTAAACACTACATCTCCAAATAACACATGGATCAAGAAATAAATCACAAGATAAATTAGAAAATATTTCAAATTGAATAAAACTGCAAATACAATATATGAAAATTTGTGAGGTACAGCTAACGCAACATTTATAGAGGATTATTAGCATTAAATGTTTTCATTAGAAAAGAATATGTGTCAAATCAATGATCTAAGATTCCATTTAAAAAACTAGACAAAGGTAGTTCAATAAAACAGAAGTGAGGCCAGAAATAAACCCATATATTTTTTGTCATTTGATTTTTGACAAAAGTGCCAAGGTAATGCAATTCAGAAAAGGTGGACTTTTTACCAGATGCAGCTGGAGCAATTGGAGAGAGATATATATTACTTATATATATATATATATATATATATATAATGAATAATACCTTAACCATGATCAACTGACACTGAAATGAATCATAGACCTTACTCTTAGACCTAAAAGTACAAAACTTTTAGAAGAAAATGTGGAAGGAAATTTTGTATGTAGAATGTTTTGAATTCTAACAAACTAATAAAATGAACAACACAATTTTTTATATGGGCAAAGATTTGAACAGACATACCATCAAAGAGTGACCAATGCACATAAGAAAGGATGCTCAACTTCAGCAGTCACGAGGGAAGTGCATATTAAAACCGGAAAAAGTTACCACTGCACACCCACCAGAATGGGTGAAGTCAAGAAGACTTAGTACAAAGTGCTCGCATAATTGTGTAGATATGGGAACTACAATCACAGATTGCTTGGAAATGCAAAATAAGATCCAGATATCTTACTTTTAGATAGTTACTCCAGAAAAACAAAAACATATGTCCACACAAGTACTTGTATTCAAATTTTTATAGCAATGTTATTCATCGTAGCTCACAACTGTAAGTAACACAAATGTCCACTGCCTGGTGTTTGGATAATAACTGTATACTACTCAGCTATAAAAAAGAACAAACTCCTGAGATGGAATCACATAGTTGAACCTCAGAACTGGTATGCTGAGTGATAGAAGACACACACAAAAGACTGAATGCTGTATAGTTTCCATTTGTACACAATTTTAGAAAAGACAAAACTATAATATCAGAAGGAAGGTTCATGGTTGCCAAGGACCAAGAGCAGGGGAGAAGATTGATTCCAAAGTGGCACAAAGACATTTTTAGGGTGATGAAAGTGTACCTATATCATGATTATGGTAATGATCACATGACTCTATATATCTGCCAAACATTTTCACACTGGATGCTGATAACTAATGAATGTTATTTATGTATAGTATATATCATTATAACTGATTTTTTTAATGTGAAGGTGAGGCCCAGAGCAAGGATGCTCTCGCATGAGTCTAAGAGCAGGAGTTAAAAACAAGAACTGGTAAATAATACTAAAAAAAGGTATAACTTGTAAGGTTATCCCGGTTAGAAAGAATAGAGACCCTGGCCATTGTGTGAATAGAAGTCTAGGAATAACCACCACCACACATCAACAACGTCCACAGTTTGGCGAGCGTTCCTGCTGTGTTCCTTCATAAGATGGTCCATCAGGTGCAGCCATCCACCTGCAGAGAATAGGTAGAGGAGAGGTTTGGAAAACCAAATTTGTTATACTCAAAGGTCCAAGAGACAGGAAACTAGCACACAACCCATGACCCAGGGCCATGTGGAAAAACACCAGGGAAGCTTTATATATATAAACTTGTGTGTGTGTGTGTGTGTGTGTGTGTGTGTGTGTGTGTGTGTGTGTGTGTAAGCATGAGGGGGAACCCAGAAAAATGAATTATCTTTTGGAGGGTGGCCCCTGTGGTACAGGGTTCCCCCACTACATGAGTGTTGTAGGAAACCATCTGTATCAGTGCACTAGCTGGCGTTGTTGTGAGAGGCTGCATTCAGCTTCAGTGAATTTTTTTTTGAAGACTCTTTCAACACATTTGCCATTTCAGGATGGGTGATTTATGAGTGCACTTGCCCACACCACACTGAGTATTTAGCAGTTTTTCACCAAAATGGCATGACCTTGTGCCCCACCCTCCCTGTTCACCTGATCTCACCCCAAGTGACTTTGTTTTATTTCCCCAGGTGAAAAAAGTCCTCAAAGGGAAATGTTTTGCTGATGTGGAAGAGGTGAAACAAAAAATAGCAGAAGCACTAAAAGGCATCAAAATCGACAAGGTCAAACACTGTTTTGAGCAATGGAAAAAAGTCTCATTTGCATCAAATGGAGAGTACTTTGAAGGTGACTGAAGTTTAAACATGTAAGGAAAAATACACAATTTTTTATAAATTCTGTTTTTTGGGGTCCTCCCTCATATATGTATACTTATATGTATATAAACACACAATTTCCTATGTACCATGAACACTTCTGAACTTTTTGAATTAATGTCTTATTCTTTATTGGATTACAACCCTGGTAGTGGGTTAAACTCTTGAGCGGTCAGCACTGGACACCAGAGGAGAACCGGACTGGTCTATGGTTTTGTGCTAATCAGGTGTGTAGCTATTAGAAGGGTGCAGCTGAAGGGTGCAGATATAGGTCAGAAGCAAAAACAATGTGTATATAATACTTTTTTTAAGACAGCTGAGAAGCAGCCCAGTGATACAGAATTAGACTCAAAGGAAGATTTGGGTTCTTTTTAGGTTCTGGGATTTTTAACATGTTTATGGAGTAAGGGAAAGGAGCTGAGAAAGATACAGATATTGAAAACATAAGTGGTTTGGGAGATCCTTGATTTAAAAAAAAAAAGGAGAACTTGGATGAATTACTTGACCTCTTGGAGCCTCACTTACTTCTTAATCTGTAAAAACAGTCATCGTCATCTCAACTGCCAAAATTTTGGTGAGAATTACGTGAAACAAAATAAAATATACCACAATTGGCACATCTCCTAGCATAAAATATTGCTCAATAAATGATTGTTGTATTTCTTCCACCTTCTTTTTCTTTTGATATCACACCACTACTTGTTCTCTGAAGTCCAAACCAGCTGCAAAATATAAACTCAACATACTTCACCTTTTCAGGTTTTTCTTTGAATCCTTTTTAAAAGTAGCAAGTGCAGGGAGAGCTGGAGAACTTCCCAATAAGTTACTGAGAACTGATAGATGTCAATGGTGAGTTCCCAAGGCTGAACAGGAAAGGAAGCATAGAAATCAATATTATGCTTTTTGAAAACAAAGAGAAAGTGAGGAGGGAAAACTGAAATAGGAGAACATGTTAACCTCAAGGATAAACATTTATTGAGTTTGTTAGTGAAGCAGAATAACTGGTACTTTTTATCTCAGATGAGTCTAGCATTAAACTAAACAGACCAAGGTGTTGTAAGCATCCTTGATTGCCTTCCATAAGTGGCACAAGCCATGTAAATCCAGGACGCAGATGAAGTCTGTAGAATTAACTGAACTATAAAAATGGGGGTGAGAGTGGATATTGGATTTTTATTTTTAAAACTTAAACTACAATAAGCAGCCCAGGGACATAAAAAGGTGGTTAGGAAATGTCAAAGATAAAAATGTTAATTAGAACATTTGGTTTCTTCTTGAAACAAACTGTAGTACTGTGCCTTTTTTGACATGTGGAAACCTAAAATTCTTCTCTACCAGCTTAGCCTTGACTATGTACTCTTTTGTTTAAAAATATATACATCAGTGAGGGCAATATTTATTTATTTTTTTAGAGTTCAAGAAGAATGCTCTCACTGAGCGTAGGTATTATGGAACCCAGCTTTTTCATTCAACCAAAGGTAAAGATCTGTAGAAATACTTGCTTCAAATCCCCTGGAAAATATTCTGTATCCCTCAGGGTGATAAGCAGAAAGTCACTTTATTGCTCCCTGTATCACCTGTATTAGCATGTCTATGGGAAAAAGAGGTGGAGTTCCATGGGTGAAAATGTGCTTCATTGTAGCCCAGGAAGGGCAGAGAGTGTGCGTCTGCGCATGGAGCCCATAGACTTACATGCTCCTTGCACATAGAAAGCATGTATTAACCTGTGTGTATATGTCTGTGTATTTAGTGAGTGCAGAAGAATCTTTTGACAATCTATTTTAAAATACAAATTCTCACTCCCCCCAACTCAGCCCCACACTCTCCCAACTTTACTAATAGGTTTCGGGTGACTCCAGGAGTATGCATTTTTAACTACCACCCCTAGTGATTTTATGCAGGTCTGAAGACCATAGTTGCAAAAACACTGTGATAGAGTGATTTTTAAGTTACTCACAACGAGAAAAAGAATCATGCTGTAATTAGTACCTGTAGCTAAGCTGTTGTTAACCTTCAGCAGAGTAAAGAAACCTAAGTGATCTGATTTCTGGGCCTCTTAGGGTGACAAAATCACTTTGTAATTAGAGATCACACTGAATAGGCATTTTCTCTACACAAGTTGTGCATTCATTTCAATTCACATTCAGGTAAAAATACCCACACATGCATCAGTGGGCACTTCTCCGGTGTGGTAGAGATGAAAGGTAGTGGAGAAAACCCACCGAGGCCCTGGCTTCTGTTTGTTGACATGTTTCTTCTATGGTGACCTTGGTCTCAACTCTATTATTATTCCACCCCCATGACACATCTTACACAGTTCAGCTTCACCCAGAACTTAAAACTCTGCTATCATTCAATATTTCCCCATGACCACAAAATTCTGTCCTTCCATCCTGGAATTTGCTGAGACCTCTGCTCCTTGACTCCTCTCCCTTAGCTTCATTACAGTCTGCCTGCCTTTTCTTTTCTTGTTCATTGTGGATTTCATCATCTCAACAATTTTCTTGGCACTAAATGCAACTCCTATCTTCATCATCTTTCTATCTTCCATACCTGAAAAGACACAAACGCTAGAGCGATCCGACTGACCAGTTTCTCGGAGCTCACCCTGGGATACTAGGCTCAGTTAGAGACACTTGAAAAACAATGCAGATGATCACTACTATGATCTCCTGATTTGCAAACCTCGACCAGCTTCTCAAACTTCTCAGAAATCCTTTTCTTACTTTATTAGTGCACAGTCTCCCCCATTCTTCACTGTAGCTATTTCCAATTTTTGCCACTTTCTTTGAACTTACTGACCCCTCTTTCTCAGGGGAAAATTCACCTCCTATTTCACAGAGAAAAGAGAACATACCACACAAAAACCCCTGAACCTTCCATCTCCAAACATCGCAGGTGCCTACACATGCCTCTGTTTTAGTAGAAGAAATGCCTCCCTTTTCTGTCCCCAGAGAATCCCACCATGGTTCCCAGCATCCCTTTTCCTTCTTTCATTTTTCAAAGTATCACCAGCATCACATCACTGAAGTACAAAGGCTTGGCAAGGTACAGAAGCCTCAGTACAGACCTGCAGGATCAGAATCTGTAGACTTGCCATCAAAGAATCATGCCTTGTTTACGTTTTCCAGGTGAGGTTTCTCTCCCTCATGTATGACAATGACTGGCCTCTAGCCTCATCCGAGACCTACAATATTTATGTCCCCTCATCCCTGGGCCTCCAGCATCTCCCGTCTGTATTTAAACTTGCATAGTTTTCTCATCAACATTGACTGCCTGCCCCTCATTCATTGAGACTCTTTTTCTCTCTTCTGCTTCACAGGCAAAATTTTTCTGCTATGTTTATTTTCTACACTTTCTAAATGGATATTCCCAGTTCAATCAGCTGCTCTCACCATCACCACTCCCACCTACATGATCTACTGTGAAAATAATTAATCTCCTCACTGCTTAATCCAGGAGGCCTTACCTTGCTTGACCTGTTGGCAGCATTTAACTCAGTTGACCTCCTTTCTTGGACTTCCCTGGTACTATATACCTCCCTGGTACTATGCTCCTCCTCCATCATAGCTCACTCCTATTCTCTGCCCAGCTCTAGTCTCACTTTACTCCACTGCATTTCCAGGTTTTTGTTCAAACTACCTTCATCTTTTGCCTTGTACTATTATTACCCCCTACCTACCTTCAAATTTCCCCTTTGGTCCATAGTTCATGCTGCAGCAGGAGATGTTTTAAATATCAAAATAATCATGTTCTCTTTAGTATTAAACACTTCTGTTGTTCCCCACTGCCTTCAGAATACTGTCTTAAATTCTTACTGTGGATCATCAAGCCCTCAGCAACTGGTCTCTGCTCTCTCCTCTAACTCCCCCAAAATCCGGTCCCACTGCCAGATGCCAGCTCAGCTGAGCTGCTGCAGTTCCTCAAGCCCACCTTGTTTTCCTCCACACAGTGCTCCCTCCTCCCTGATCTGTTGCTCAGATAAGACCTGGTCCTCTCTGGTGGCACCTTAAGCAGCTTTCCTTCTAGGAAGCCATACCAGTTTGGCCCAAAATAAGCCCTGATGACCTTCAAGTTTAGAAACAGAATTCTTTTCAAAGATTTTATTTATTTATTTTTAGAGAGAAGGGAAGGGAAGGAGAAAGAGAGGACGAGAAATATCAATGTGTGGCTGCCTCTCACACACCCCCAACTGGGGACCTAGCCCACAACCCAGTCATGTGCCCTGATTGGGAATTGAACCAGCGACCCTCCAGTTCACAGGCCCACACTCAACCCACTGAGCCACACCAGCCAGGGTTAAAAACAGAATTTTATAGTTTTCCAATCTGATAATTCACCTTTTCACATTTTAGTAAGAGTGTGAGAAATGCATCCCAGCTTTGACTTTGGCTTCAACAGGTGGAACAAAAGCATTTGAGAAAAAAACACTCAGCCATACACATCTGATCAACTTTCCACGTGCAAATATATCTGGGCTGGATCTCAGCCTGGATTCCAGTGAGGACTCCTAGGATCTGTCTCACATCATGACCAAAATGAAGTTAAAGTGACCTCTGGGATGTTTGACAGGTCATCACACTGTTGCAGGGATGCTGGCAGATTACTCTAGGTGATAGTGACTATTACTATAGGAATAGGTCTGGTGAATTATATAGGTATTAAAAAATAGTCCAGCTGCACATGAAGAGTCACTTGGTCTCGGAAGGGAAAGGTGAAGGGTCAAAGCCAAGGTTAAGTTCTGAATTAAGAACATGCTTGGCCCTCAAAAAATTTAAGACAGGAGAATAGACAAATATTTTATCTAACACCTCAGCCTAAAGTGGAAAGAATAGGTATTCTCCTTTTTTCAAACAAAATTTAATCAAGACTCTGGCCTCCAGTATAGGTGATAGTAATTGCATCACCTCTAAGCACTGGGCCTGCCTTTGTCAAAAACACATAGATGGTAGATTTTAATTCTGAGATACAAGTTGAGAGGCGGAGATTCAGACAAGGGATAAGAAAGGGGAAAGGGTAAACTGGAGAATGTCAGGCAATACAGGACACAAGAGAAAGTGACAATACTCCTACTCTCCTCAGTCTCCCTAAACCCCCAGAGTGGCCTTAAGCTGGGGGTCGAAAAGCACTAACTACTGAACTCATTGTACAAGGAATTGTAGACATCAGTCACCTCCATAGCTGTCTGGATACTTACTCATCTGTTCTCTGTTTTAGACCCTCCAATGCTATTACTACCCTCCTTGGAGCATTGGCTCACTCATTCATTCATTCATTCATTCATTCATTCATTCATCAGTCATTCAACAAATATTCATTGGGACCAGGCACCAGAGACACAGTGATAAATAGGACAGACAACATCTTTGATCTCATTGAGCTAACACTCTAGTTGAAGAAATAATAAAGAGAGAAAGAAATATACATGCAAACTAGTATAGGAGGGTAATAAGTGCTATAAAGAAAAGAAAAACCTAGAAAAAAAATGAATGCTGTTTTTGATAGAGTGGCTCAGAAAGGCCTGTTGAGAGTAATATGATCATAAGTCACTTTAGTATGGTAATTCTTTGTTTAATTTTTTGAGGAGCTGCCCTATTATTTTCCATAGCAAGCTGCACCATTTCACATTACTAGATTTCTGTTTTTGAAAGATCACTCTGGCTGCTCAGTGGAAAACAGACTGTAGAGAGACGGGAATGGAATCAGGGACTTAGTTAAGGGGCTGTTGCAGTATTGCAGGCCATGAGTGAAATGTTGATTACCATGCTCTGCTGGCTGGGGACTTAGAAAACTAAAGAAGGTACCAATGGTGTTGATGCTGGGCTTGGTATAGAGCACCAGGCTCACATCAACAGGAGCACAGCCATCCCTGGGGATGGCTAGATAACTCAGTTTACACTCTGCTCAGTCTAGTCTGTAGGAACGCCATGGAATTTGGCTGGAGGTTGAAAAGTCGCACAGTGTGACAGGTACTACATACAATATCTCACGCACTCACATATCCAGCTGAAGGAAGTGGGAAGCAAGGCAGGCACCTCCTCTAGAAGCTGATTCCCAGGGGAAGACAGGGATCTAAGAGCCCAGAAAGGCACCACTATTCACTGCTTCAGCTATTCCTTTCGCCATTGAGTGTGACTTTGGGCCAGTCTATGGAATGCAATTTGTTCTGTTTAAGAGAAAACTGCCACTTCTCATTTGTGTTTAGGCACAGGGACCTGGAAGGATTTGGAGACAGAGGGAACTGGGATTTCTCAATCTTGCAGTTGTTTCTAACAATGTTCAGTTATTTTATTTTTGAGAAAAACCAGCACACCTTTTGCTCAGTAGATCTAAATGTTCATCAAAATTGTTTTGTTAATAATGACATTTAATAAATGGCTTCTGTTTCACCCTTTTAGAATATGATAGACAAATCCTTATGGGAATCTAAAGAGTTCTTGAACTCCTAAAATGACAAGCATTTCATTTAAAATGACCCGGCTAAAACACTTCAGATAAGAAGAGGTGTGTGTTTAACACGGTGATCTATTTCAGAATAGGAGGACAATACAGGCAGCTAGAAAAGTTAAGCCTTGAAAAATTAGACTAGTCTCCTTCCCTGCCAGCCAATTAGCAGTTTTCCAGTTGCACAGCATTTACGTCCCACCCCTCTAGAAGAGCCTTTGAACCCCAGACCATAAAATCTTATTGCTGATTGTCTGCGGAAATTCACTCTCCAGTTGGATGAGACGCGATCCCAGAGGCTCAGATGAGAGAGCGTGGACAGGAAACTCTCAGGAAAAAAGTTAACAAAGCATAGATAAACAGCTAAAGTGATCAGGGGAAAAACTGGGGAGGACCTATACGATTCTTGGAAATACTTCCTCACCCAAGTGCTTGTTTTTCTACATAAAATATTTTTTAACACATTCATATATTTCTGGGTGTGTCCACATTCATATGTTTCTAGATTTGTCCACACAGCAATTCCAATAATCATTTGCATTTATTTAGTTTAGGAAGTGATTGCCCTATACAATATTTCATTTAAATGAAAAAGGCTTCCATGAAGTAGGCAACCCCGCTTTCCAGATGTGAAAAATTTAGGGCCTTACTCAAGTCACAGGCCTCTTCATCTTAAACACCTTGGGCAGCAAATGCTTCAGAAGACGCTCATGTAAATAATTTTGTTTCATTTTAGAGACATGGCAAGGAGGCTTTTAAATTGGGACAATATTGATATTAAAAAAAAGAATGAGGGTGTGCCTATTGTAACTTGAGAACACAGCAGCTGTTCACGCTCCAGGGCCCTAAGGAAGGGCCGCAGAGCATCATGGTTTATGCTCAAGCTGGGGCGGCACTGGCCCTGGCTCCTTACCCAGGTCTGCCTCTGATTTACCATATAACCTCAGGAAGCTCCACAACCTAACCTCAGTTTTACTAATATGCAATGTGGGAAAAGTAATAGGGGCTCCTCCCACTCAGGGAGGCTCTGGGAACTGAACGTAATGCTGAACATAAGGTTTACCCAGTGCCTGGCATGCGTGCTGCAGGTACCATTGAAAGGTGGCCATTATAATGACTCTTGTTCATAGTGCCCCCTGCAAAAAAAAAAAAAAAAAAAAAAAAAAAAAAAAAAAAAAAAAAAAAAAAAAAAAAAAAAAAAAAAAAAAAAAAAAAAAAAAAAAAAAAAACCTCCTAAAAGCCTGTAGGGTGAAAAGCCACACAGTCCTGATGGAGCTGCTGAGTTCAAGCTTAGGGAGTCTATCTGTTGCTTAATAGGCATGAGGGGCTTAGAATTTAGAATAGGGCCCTGGCAAGGAAACCAGCCAGAACAGACTGGACAAGTACAGAGAGGAATTTCTTCTCCTCCTGGCCTTGGAAGGACTGCTGTTGGCAAACACCCTCCGGGCTCAGAGGGGACGACTCGCCTGACCATTCCTCTGTGGCCCACCGCTGGTGAAATGCTCTTTGAAAACACAGTATTTGTTTTTTAGCCACTTGGCTTCCCAACCTATTTTTAGAACTCAAGCACTCTTTTAGGGCTTTTAATCAAATTGTGTTTTATCGGTTTTGTTAATCCCCTCTTCTATACTAAAAGCATTGTATAGCCCATAATTTACCTTAACTTCTAGTACTTTCTAATTCATTTTGAAAATTTGATGTCCTTTGAGTGTTTTATATCTACTTGTTGTACTAAAATAGAAACCGTTTCATGAACCCAGTAAATGTTGATTGAGTGAATGAATGTGATGTATATAAAGGTGTAGGAAATTTTTAGTTTAAAATTGCAAACTAAAGAATATATGCTGGGAAAAAGACATATATGCTGGCCAATTAAAATGCCTGTCTGTGAGTTATCAAGAACGATAGTCGTACCTTTGACTTTTAAAAGTTATGACTTTTATATAGATCCCAGTGCACAAAAAAAAAAAAAAAAAAAAAAAAAACAGTACTTTCAACCTCTCTTTTGCACAAACTTTCCCCAACCTCTCCCTCCACTGCAAGAAATATTTCTGAGAGATATATATTTATATAAGTAACTCTGGATCATTGCAAAATTCATTTTTGTTGGGAGTCTTTTCAGGAGTTCTCATGCAGTGCCCTGCTTTGCAAATATTCCGAACCGGATGAGAAATGAGATGGAGAAAGGCAGATAGGAGGCTGAAACATCTCATGTTCCACCGATTGCACACATGCCCCTGCCCTCTCCCTTTGGGATCACGCTGTCCAGGCTCCCTTGCAGTCAGAGCGCCTTCCCCAGGTGGCTCTCTGCTCTCTACAATGGACTATGAGTGGGTGTGATGTCTCCAGATCAGGCCTTATGACTTCCCACTCATGCTTCTTCATTCTCTTTTGCCTTTCTTTGGGGCAGAAATGGAGATATTCACAGAGACCCTAGAAGGCACATGTTGGAAAGAGCAGAGTAGAATACTCCATGGAGGAGTGCTATCCCACTGAGCTGAACACCAGCCTTGTGCTGTTGAAGACAAATAGATAAACTACATATCTTTTGGTCAATAAATGTTCAGGGTCTTCTATTACTGTGGCTTAGCCTCCCTTAACTAATGACAAAGCTGATTTTATAGACTATGACTTTTATCTATGCATAGGTGAATTCCAGCATCCCTTAGTCTCTCATCCACCCTGCACCTCTGGCCAGGGCTTCTCCATGCTCTTCCTGCTGCTCAGTCTGCATACCAGCAGGAGCCCAGCAGAAAGCCTGCTCCAATGACTTCCCTGGATGTACAAATAACCCCTGGGTAGCAGTTTCTGGAAAACACTTTAGAATGGTTATGTATGGAAGAGTGATGGGAATCGGATTGGAGAGTAGAGATAAAAGGGGATGAATGAATGAGTGAATGAATGAACAAACAAACAAGTAAATAAATGGAGCAGGGCAATAAGCTCCTTCTTTTTTAGTCTGAAATCTAACCCAGATCTGCCCCCAACTCCACTCCAGCTCCATGTACAACATTTTGGCATTCTGTCCACATGCTCTGCAGTATCCAATCTTGGCTTGCCCAGGACTGATCTTTTCTTTTCTGTCTCAGCCCACACAGCTGGGAGTTCTGCAGAAGCAGAAGTCTGCCAAAAACAATAGCCTTCCTAAATGTCCAACATCAAGGGAATTGGTATATAAATTATCAACCGTCCAGCCAATGGAGTATTATTCAATCATTAAATAAGAAAAACATGAAGCCTTTGTAACAACATGGAAAATGTCCCTGAAATAATGTTACTGAAGTTTTTCTTTCCTAAAAGCAACTCATAAAATTGCATATGCAATATGGCAAAAACATTCTTAAAAATGTACATATGGGAATAAAGCTGTGGATTAAACTTGGAGAAAGAAAAGCAATTGTTAGTTTAGAATTGTGGGTTCAACAAACTTTTTGTTTAATTGAAGCTATTCTATGTCTAAGTGTTGGGGGTGGGGGGAAACAGTCTTTGTCATCCCTACTCAGTGACACTGCCGAGTCCTCCCAGCCCTCCTTGCCTTCAGCAGGAATCACCACAGTGAGAGTGGAGAGAAACCCGGCAGAGCTAAGAGAGGCACCTGACTCCAGACGCCCGTGGTCTGCACTGAGTCAGAGCACACGTTGCTTCCTTATGTCCTCGCTTTATTTTTAAGTCTCTTAAGATTCTAAACATTTTGCATTCGGATGGTGGTGTTGTCTCCCTTAGTAACTCAGACACCCAAAGAGAAATAGTCCTAGATTACCTCCTTTCAATTGATCTCAAATAATGTGACATTATTTTTAGAGAGCTAATGGAAAAATCTATGTCCTTAGCTCATTTGAATGTGCTACTATAACTCTATTGATTAAACTGGTAGATGTGGGATTTGCATTCCTGTCACTGTTAAAGAAGGCATTTGTAACAGGGTCAACTTTTAGCTATTTTTGTCATCTTCTTGAAATGTGCATGGAACATGCATATATAAAAACATTCAGTACCAGTAGAATGCCAATGAATGCATGGTGCACATATTTCTTATTTCAAAATATTTCATACCTCAGAAAGTTTGCCACTGCGCTCCCCATCTCCATCACTGTAGTTTGGTCTTCTGTGGTAAAGGAAAGTGCAATGTGTGGTTGTCATTTGTGCACCAGCCCTTGCCTTGGTTTCCTTTAATATGAAATTGGTGAGGGGAGCTTTCCTCCTGGCACCAGGCCTAGTGGAATGCCCGCAGAGTTCATGCCTCTTCAGACAGGCCCTAGACAAAGGCGAGAAGCCCCCGCTGAGAGCATGTCAGACAGAAGAGTAGAGAGTGACAGCTGAACAAACTATAGGGATTCTTGCTCAGGGGGATAAGAACTGAAAAAATGTAAGCAGCCACTGGATGAGATTAATGACATTTTCACAGGGAATTTGGCCTTAATACTCATTTCTCAGTTCAGTGGGGACAGGAACCAATCATGGGCAGCTGAGAGATGCAGCCTCCAGGAGGGAAGGAAGCCTGTCCAAGGCAGCAGTCTTCCCAGTGGCCTCATGCCCAGCCCCGGGGCAAGGCAGCCAGAGCTGGTCTTGGTCCTGGCAAACCGTTTGACCACCTTCCCAACCTTCTCACCCACTCGCAGCCCTCTTTTCTGATCTTGCCCCCCATTAAACATAATTGTCCAAATTGCCACTCCCTTCTGTGTCTTCTGCAACATTCACTTCTTCCCCTACGTGAACACTTATCATACTCTCCAGTAATTATCTATGTAACAGGCTGGTTTTCACTATTATGTTTTAAGTCTTCCTTGAGAGAATGGTCTTTTAAATACATACAACAGGTTTTCCAATAACATCTTTTCATTTTTCATTTTATTATAATGTTGATGAGATGCCATAGAAACTTAATTCTGGTTTATATCAATTATCCAGTGGTAAAATTGGTTTTGTTATACATCATTTCACTTAAAGTTGCAGCGCCTACTGTAGAAGACCTTGTAAGGATTTAGAGGATCTCTGTATCAATAGTGACTGGTAAGGTACGGGGCCCCTAGTACATGTTCAATAATTCTTTGTTGTATTAGTGTTGACTTTTTAACATAGAGGTAATCAGAGTGCCCTCTCTGTCTAGCATGGAAAGCCCATGACAGGAGAGAGGGGCTGTATTTTTCCCCATTCTGACCCAGTCCCCAGCAAAACAAGCACTCAATAAGGAAGTATTGAAAATTAAATGCATCTTTAAAATTGTCTTCCCAAAGAAGCCTGATTTCTGCTAGTTCTTCATGGATATTTCTCTAGCAACACCAGCCAAGAGAGAGGAAGGGCTATGCAGGTGCGCACCACTAGGAATAATCTTGCTTCCATTTTTGATGTTGGTTATTATCACTATTGGTTATCACTATGATGTTGGTTGGAGATATTATCACTATTATTTAGGCACGTTTGCTTGGCTACCTTGTCCCTATGCCCCCTTTTTAAAAATTCCCACTCTAGTTCCTTATTGGAGCTGCAGCAGTCCCTAAACTCAGGTAGTGATGGAAGTCACAACACTCTTTCCATAATTCCTGAAGTTTCCTTTCTGACTTGGAAAGTAGTTGCCAGCATCTGTCACATTGACCCAAAGGTTTTGCTTTGTTTACAACTTAGTCATTCATCTGAGAGAGTCATTGATGGCCCATAGTCCTGCCTCCTGACCCATCCACCTTTGATATTGACATCCATCTAGATTTGTCTGTAGTTCACTGTGATCAAAGGTGGTGGATGTTCCAGTGTCAGCCTGCTTCAGGCTTGTTAAAGAGTTTTCAGAATGTGTGCAGTTTCAGAAAGAGGGAAAACTTACTCTCCTTCGGGATTGACGCAAAATCAGATTTCTAAAAAAGTTTAAAAGAAATCAATAACTATATTCAGATTCTGGACATTTGACAGGCTTTATGGTTTTTCACAACCCCACTGAAATGAAAAATATTTTGAAATGTGAAGGATATACTTGGCTCCATGAAAAAGGTCCCTTTTGATTGATAAAGATCAAGTATAGAGTTAGGGTAGATTTTGGTCTTGTTGCTGACTATTTCTATCAGTAAAACTAATTGGAAAAATAAAACAATTTGAATGTCCCAAGCACTATACTTATATTTTAAAATTTGCCAGTAATCCATTAATTCGGAACCTTGGGGAAGTCATCAGAATGGGATCCTCCAGCCAGTGACTTCCAGAACTGGGGCCAGCTGTCCCAGTTTGCCCAAGATTGTCCTGGATTTAGCACTTAAAGTCCTGCATCCTGAGAAACCCTTCAGTTTCATGCAAACCAGGACAATTGGCCACCTTTACTAGTGAGCCCAAATTTGTAAAATTATGAAGCCCATTTTTCCTCTTTAATTGCCAGTCTTTTTTCGCTCTCCTGAGCTCCTCAAAATTCATATAAAACACTTCAGTTGAAGAACTATTAAAATACTGATAATCATCTGTTGGGAAGAGAAACAGCGACTAGACTTCTAGCTCCTTCATGGTCTACCAATAAATTTACTTTTGGCATACCGAATATTTTTCATAACTCACTATTACTTTCTTCTTTGTTCAACTTCAACTGAGTCAAAATAGTGAATTCTCCTGAAATATCCCCTTTAATATTAGTGACCTTGTATTGATAAGACTTGCTTTCTTGGTAAGACCTTGTTTGAACATAACTCATAAACTTAGCAAAAGCATTGGCATCCTGAATAGAAGCAAAAATCGTGGTTTCTCAGTACAAAGTTTCTGAGTGTCCATACTTCTTTGATGAACAGTTTGATTGGGGGACCCTTTTTTTTAAATTATAAAATAAGTAAGTTCTGGGGCTGCAATGTGGAGCATGATGATTGTAGTTAACAATATCGTGTTGCATATTAGAAAGTTGCTAAGAGAGTAGATCATAACAGTTATCATCGCAAGAAAGAAAAATTTGTAACTGTGTATCGTAACCAATGTTAACTAAAGAATTGCCATTCACTGCCTGGTGGGCAAGCAGTTGTTGAAGTGGGGCTATGATTATTTTTAGATCTGGGAAGGAGCAGCTTATCACTGCCAGCAGCAAAGCAGAGCTGGGGCAGGCAGAGACCGATGACAAAAGCCATGGTTTCTATGCAGATGATGTGTTATAGAATTGTGCACTTGAAACCTGTATGTATGATTTTATTAACCAATGTCACCCCAATAAATTCAATTAAAAAATGAGTAGTTTCTGCTCTGGCTGGTGTGGCTTAGTGGATTGAGTTCTGGCCTTCGAACCAAAGATTTGCCGGTTCAATTCCCAGTTGGGTCACATGCCTGGGTTGTGGGCCAGGACCCCAGAGGGGGGCGCACAGGAGGCAACTGCACATTGATGTTTCTCTCCTTCTCCTTCTCCCTTCCTTCCCGTCTCTCCCGAAATAAATAAATAAAATATTTTTTAAATGAATAGTTTCTAAAACCTGATTTTTTTCAAAAACTTTAATAAATTAAAATGACATTAACTACTTTTAATTAATGATTGATTTTTGTGGAAGGGATATGAAGCCCATTTCTACTAATTTTGCATTTTTGTGTGAAAGGACCACCCTCATTGCCTTCATTCTCCATGGACCTGAGGAAAAGCTGGAGAGAGACGAGATGTCTAAGTTCTCCCCTCGTCCTTCAGCCATGCCTGATGTGATAGACATGAAGATGAAACATGAGTGCTGGCAAATCTCTTAAAAATTGTATCCTGACAACGAAATTACAAATGATCCCAGCAAGACACAAAGAGAGGGCATAGCTAAAGATACTGATGTCCTTGAGTAGTGAAGTTTCTGGAAACCCAAATTTCAGGAAGCACATGCAAAAGAAAAAGGTTGGGGGAGAGAGCACACAAAGGAAAAAAAGAAAAGAAAGAAAGAAGGAAGGAATTGGCTTAAATGTCTAAGAATGATATTAAAATATCTAAAACTCTCAAGTAAATGAGAAATGCCAAGCATACTAGAACAAAGACACACATTCTTTGTTCTATCAAAAGTAAACAGAATAGCAAGAAATGCAGTTATCAGTTGCCTGGACTACTGATAGTGTTAACAGATGACAGTAAGGTAGAAAGGAACTCAATTTGGATTTTGCATTGGTATGCTTTGTCAACAAGCATGATTTTTATCTGAAAAAGGTGGGAAAATATTGATAGATGGATAAAGTATAATAAAGCAGCATGCAGCATCTCTGAAGTGGGCAGCGTTCCTGTCTGTAAAAACCCACATTGTGGTGTAGTGTTCTTCAAGAATGGAGAGGACCTGGTGGAATTATGAGGACTGGATAAATGTGTTCCCACTTATCTAAAAATGATGCAGATGGAGCTTGTCGTTTATGAACTAGTGAGCTTGACATCGAATCCAGACAAGTTTCCTGGATGGAATGTTAATAGGCTGAATTGTGAGCATATACAAGACAACATGGAGAACACTAGGAGATACCACGGGACCCATCAAAAACAAATCATGCCCAACTAATTTCACACACACACACACACACACACACACACACACACACACACACACTCGCGCACACACACACTGTAGATTAGCTAATGAAATAAATGCTTCGGATAAACCTGAATTGCAAAGTCTTTGACAAGGCTTCTCATGACATTGTTGTAGAAGAAATGGAAGTGTTTAGTGAGAAAGACAGAGGGTGCACTCCTGCCCAGGGAATGACCTTGCCAAAAGAGGGTAAACGAATGTGTTTTCCCTACATTGGGAAGCTCTTTTCAGTAGTGTAATCAATAACAAATGTTAACATGTTGACCAGATGCATGAACTATATGAAAGGGGAGGGAAACCTAATATATTGAATGGCAGGTTTGTAAAACTGTTTTAGGGGAAAAGTAACTGGAAGCCATGCTGCTTTTGGAAAAATAAATCTATTTTACTTGATAAGTAGAGCACTATAAGGTAGCATCGGATGTAAATGTGTCAGGGAAAACAATGAGTTAAATCTTGAGAAATTTTTCAGGTTAATTTACTCTGTGAATTGGTAAGGGAGCACATGGATTAATTTTAGAAGTGTAGTCCGGAGAACTCCAGCGTCAACTGGAGCACGATCTGAAATGCATTGTATTGCACTGTTAAACACAAGACAACAGACTCAAAATGGAGTCACTTATGCTAAGCCCCACATAACTAAACTGAGATGTACAAATACAATTACAATCTCATCTCTCCCAGAAATGGAATCTTAAGCCAGTCAATCAGGAATCACTGACCAACACCAGGCGATCTGTCTGATAGGCTCCGGCCATCCCCTAAAGGAAAGTAACTTTGCAGTAACTTTCGCCTCGCATAACTTTCTTGTTAGCACTCTCTTCTGTCTATAAAAGTCTTTCATTTTTCACAACTCCCTGAGACTCCTTTTAACCACCAGATCAAAAGCTACCAGATTCAAATCGACTTCTGCTCAAATTAACTCTTAAAATTTTTAATATGCCTCCATTTTATCTTTTAACAGCACTTACCAAGTTGTTTTGTCTTTTTTTTTTTTTAATATCAGGCCACTCACTGCTGTATCCAGCAATGCAAAGGGGAAAAGTTATGCTGCCTCATTTTAGTCCTTTAAATACAGACAGAATTATCTGTGTCTCCTCTCTCTTGGAGTTCTAGAAAACTGGAAATCCCCAAAGACCATGCACAAGAAAAGGTACAAGTGACTCAACTAGAGCCTGGGAACTGTCCTAGACTGAGGTCTTCTGGGAAGACCTGGAATGTATTCTCAGCTGTCCATACCCAGGGGATTTCCTCGTGTTCCTGACATGTTTGCAGAAACTACACTGCAGCTTTGCCCTTTCGGGTATTATCGATGCATCCCTTTGAAACGTCCACGCAGGGTCTGACATCATTCATTTACCAAGTTCCTCGGTGACTCTATGAGATCACCAGGTATGCTCAAATGCCATCAGGAGCATCAGGATTACAGGAAGGGATTGATTTCGACTGTGCCTAGCTAGAAGTAAATGCCCCCTTTCGAATCAATACTAGAGGTAATGATTTTTTTCACATTTAACTGTCACTGAATTCTACTTGCTCAGTTCTACACTGGATCACTCTAAGAAGCTTTATTCCCACAAGCAAAAGTGTGAAGTATCTTGTTAGAGAAGTCTCATTATATGACCTTCAAATGACGTGTGTCAAAAGACAATAGAATGTGTACTAATAAGCCACATGGATTACAAATTCTTGGAGGGTTAAGTTAGATAACAGGAAAGCAATGGGAGTCTGTTCCCTCCTGGAAAAACACTGGTAGAGTAACATCCTCTAAATGTGCCCAGCCCGCTGTTTGTGGACAACTCATAGACCCTAAGATATTGTGGGCAGTAAGCTCATATTAATTAATTAACTGGAATTGAGTCTGTTTGAAATGGTATTTGCATTGCTACTTTTATTCATATATTTCTGTCAACACGAAATTTTAGGTTTCATCTTTAGTTTTGCACTTCATATACACATTCAAGTGTATGGCTCTGCGTGCATTAGTTATATTGTGGACCCAAACGAATTCTCAAACCTCATTATAAACTTCGCTGATTTTGATAGTGTAAAGCCAGGCTCATTTCCGGAGCAGGTGCCTAATTTCCCCTAGTTACTAGTCACCGACTCAGGAACAATACTGCCACCCTCAGGGTGTCCTGGGCAATGCCTTTCAATGTGAAAAAATTGTTTACAGTGGCACTAGGCTTGGGGGAACCCACAAGAAATAAATGAACCAATATTTGTTTGAATTGCAAGCTGGGAAAGAAGGGCCTATGTTGCTGAGATGCCCTGACAATTATGAGAAGGCTGTTTTAGTTGTTTTAACAAAAGCCTAATGAAAGCAGGCATTTTAGGAGAGCTTTGGGGGTTTCCAGGAGAGTGGGATCAATGCATCCTCTCCAAATACTTGAGCAGCAATTCACTGATGAAATGTCAGCTGGTCACAGTTCCCTCATTGTCCAGTACCCCCGCCTGAGACACACGGTTCACTGCGGAAGTCCCTTTTGTCCCAAGGCCCCTCTGAGGTCCCTCACTGCCCAGTTTTCTCTTGTGGGTGAATGTCACCACTGTTCTTATGACCACTGATGTTGGTTGTGTGATTAAAAGACATTTTTCACCCACTCTTCTGGGTTGCAAATTAATAGCAGCCCAGAGAAACCTAAAAGAAAACCCTTCTTTAGAGAAAAATGATAATTAAAGTCCGGAGGAAAGGCTCTTCTCTTTGATCTCTGAGCAGCTCAAGGCTCCAACACTCAAAGCTCCGAAGGCTCTTGAGCTACAGAATGGGCCCCTGTCTGGTCAGCTTTCAGCAAGATAAGATGGCATGCATTAAGCAAGTTGGACCAGGTTCCATGTTGTCAGAGGCCCAGGCAGTGTCCAGGAAAGCAAGTCACCGACAATCCCCCTTGCCACACACAGCTTGCTCCTCCTTCTTATCTCTCCTATGGAAAATATGAAATGTTTGGGCAAGGCCAGCACTGCCCACAAACAGCAGTTGGAACCTACCGACTTACCAGGCTCCAGCAACATCCACCCTCAGTCCTGTGCTGCAAATTTAACCAATAAAGAACTATTATCTTTACCACTTGGTTATATTGTTTTTAAAGATTTTATTTATCAGACTGCTTGAATGATATTTCTTCCTTATATACACTGAAGACTAACGGAAATTCCAAGGAAGTCTTCTGTTTTGTTTAGCTCGTTCAAAATTGGCATAGGTAAATATATACTGTTTTTGTCTTTTGTTTGAAAACAGCTTTTATTGAGCCCAAGAAGTCCAGGAAACCCAGACTATTTAAGCTGCCAAGTGTCATTTCCAGCTTGTCATGAATGCTTATCAGAACCATTCTTGCAAGCAATGTCACCATAAAGAGGAAGACAGGAGGAGTCTGAGTCCTAATGTGCTGGGAAGGGCATTTCCAAAAAGCAGGAAGGGAAGGGAGCTATGGAAAGACTGGGACAGAGAAAGAAAGAGAGAGAAAACTAAAAACAAAGTTCATCTCATTATAGTTTTATTAAAGAATATTTTACACACAGATCCTGTTAATTTTGGTATTTAGAAGTTAATGAAAACATCAGTGCCTAGAACAGCACCTGACACATAGCAAGTACTCAATAAATATTTATTGATGAATGGTGGTAGAAAAAGAGGAGAGTGACTGTTTTATGTTCTTTAAATTTGCCATAGTAGAAAAATAATAAACTTAGCTTTAAAAAAATATGAAAAGAAGAAGAAAAATAAAATGGCATTTAATTAGCAGGAGAACCCTGAATCTGAGCAGCGGAGCATAAGATGACTTGCCCAAAGCAAAGCCTCAGCACCCTACAGCAATAAGCTCAGGCAACTCAGCCAGATAATTGTTGTCGCTAATCATTTTTTCATCCTTGAAAATCATTGATGCTTTCATGAAAAAGTATGTTGCAAAGCCATTAGAGAACAGACTATGATCTAATAATGCCAAACAATTAGCTTGAAATATGCCCAATACAGCATTTTAGCTGAAGAACTAAGTGTTATTCTGGAGAATTATAGCACACAGTGACGCTGAGAGTTGCAAAACAAAATGGCACAGTGGAGGAAAGAAGTGTCTTCCTTCTTTTAGCACATTTAGCTCAGCATTTCTATTGAATGCCTGATGAGTTCACTTATCCAAATGATCACACTGAGTTCCATCAGAAGGTGTGATCTGAAGCCTTGAATTTTAAATGTGACTGACCACCCTGGGTGTCTTAGTTCAGAATGACAACGCTTCACCCATCTGTTGCATCCTGAGCAGAACACTGGCCACACAGACACTCTACTCACATGAACTCGAAGGTAATGATTACTTGTTGACTGACACCTGAGTCATCAGGAACAGGTGCAACGGGCCTGGAAAACTGAGGCTTTCTATTATTCAAAATAACTTATGTACAAGTGCAGCATAGGTGCTAGGGACTTGACAAATGGCCAATACAGAAGTGGGAAATAGTACCAGAAAAAGGTAAGCAGTGCAGTTGGGGCCAGATGTTGACGTGTTTCTCTTCAACAGTTTCATCCATTCATTCGGTCAGTCCGTCGGTCAGCCAGTCGGCACATCATGCATTCATGCACGAATTCGCCAATATTTATGGCGCACCACAATGAGCTGAGTTCTGGGGACGGACTGATGACACTGCAGTTACAAAGCTTTATCTTCTATGCCAGGATTAGATTGCAATTGTTTAAAAACCAGATTTGGGGATGATTTATTTATATAAATGAATTGGGGTCAGGTAGTCTTTCATGAACTTCGAATCTGGGACCTATAAGGCTTTCTTCTATGAAAAATACTAGAAAGTAAGTTTTATTCCCCAAAGGATAGTACATTTAAGGTACTTCTTAAACGACATCTGAGACTGAAAGGTGAAAATAGCTACAAGGCCTAGAAGACTTCCTGAGGAACTGACACTGCCCACTCCAAGCCCTCCTCCAACTGCTCCGATGAAATCTTGCTGATGCTCCAGGACCACAGGACACAGGAAGAGGCAAGCTGATGCTGCCTTTAGAGTCGAGTGCCTTGGACTTGTTCTGGACCAGCACAGTTGTCTTTCCTGCCATAGGTTCACGGGTGCCATTGGGAACCCATGGGCCCCTCAGAAGCACACTCACCACTCAGGGTGCAGCCCCAATGAGTTCGGCTGCATCGTGAATTTGCTCCTGAATGTTTCTGAGCCCTCCAACCGCACACTGCCAGACAAACCACTTATCAGAACTGGCGGTTCATGTTAATTGACTTTCTAGGTCATCTGCTGTGTTATAGTCTTTACATATCATTTTGTTTTTACGCTATTCTAAGCTGCCATTATTTCTTTTGTTCTTTACCACGAAAATACAATGCCCTTTATCCTATCTTCTCTTTTTGTATATAGTGGAACTATATTTGACCATTTAGAGTGGTCCACTAACCTAATATCTACAAAACTGGGGAAAGTTGAAAAGCTTTTCAGAGTTATGGGTGTCAGAGCAATATGATGACAGAGATTCAGAAATAGCCTCTTTCCACTTATGGGTTCAAGATGGAATTGGCTTTCAGGGCTGCGACAGAGATCGACTTTTATGGGAAGATATCCCAGGATTTATGGCCCTGAAGAAAAAGTACCAACTGAGGTGAAGACAAGGTCAGTATTCACACCAAAGAAATATGCCTGAGGGTGAATATCTCTGTGGTAATTTTTCCATTCAAGAGCGTGGCTATAATACCATAATTGTGGGTTTGGTTTCCTTTAGGCTATATTGAGCCCAAGGACTGAAGGACAAGGAGGAAGAGAAGAGGGAGGGGAAGGAAGGATGAGTTTCCACAGGTTTTCTCTATTGAAGGTGGTGGTTAATAATATATGCCTGCAGTTACCCATTGACTGAGCAAGAATTTATAGTATCCACATTGTGCCAGGTCCTATGCTAGGTTCTAGAGAAAAAAACCATGAATGAAGTAGACAGAGCTTCTTTTTCTCATGGAGGTCTCAGCATTGTAAGGAAAAAAATGGAACAAATCATTATAAATGATTACATATTGTCATTTAAATTATAATACATAATAATTATATATTACATCTATTATGAAAAAGGGGGTGCAGGCAGCTGCTATGGGAACATATGATAATAGGCACTGACCTGTTTGGAAGGGGAGGCAGACAAAAGGAAGAGGAAAAACATCCTCATACGTGCCTAAGATTGCAGCCGAGATATGAAACTTAAGTAACAATTTAGTGATGCTAAGGGCAGCTTGATTCTGGGAGTGATGGGGAAAGACAGAGAAGTTGAAACCAAACAGCATGCGATGCTACTCCCTTAGTCTAGCACCGGGGCCAGCAGAGTACTATGGCCCTCAGGCCTAATGGTGTCAGTGCCTGTTTTTGCAAATAAAGTTTTATTGGGACCCAGCCACACCTAACACTTACATGTGATCTAAAGCCATTTTCACACCAAAGTTAAACAGCTAAAAAGAGAGTACGTGGCCTGTAAAACCTAAACTCTTTACTACTTGGCCTTTTACCAAAAAAAAAAAAAAAAAAGTTTGCCAACCTCTAGCCTACAGCAAATGATTTAGTCATGGTTACTAATACCAGATGCCATAACAAACCACCCCCAAATCTCAGATACTTATACAATAAAAGTTTCTCATAACACAGCTCCCTGAGCTGCTGACCTGGGTAGCTCTTGTCGGAGTAGAAGCAGGAGCTCCATGCTGAGGTTCTGCCGTCCAGCTGTGCAGAGTGGGGTGTTCCCTGGTCAAGGACGTGAAATGCTTTGGGCCCCAGGGCTGGGAATGTTGCACATCACTTTCACCCACCCCATTAGCCACATGGTCCCACCAAAATTCAAGGGGAGGCTGAAAAGGGAAGTTGTCTGTGTGCTGGAACAGTGGGAGGAACACATTGGGGAACACGTAGCAGGGCCTCTGCCACTGCAAACGAGACTATTTAAGGAACTGGGAAAAATCCTGTGCCGTTCAGTTTCAGCAGCATATATGAGGCTGACAGGTGGGCAGAGGCCACACCATGGAGGACCTTGTAACCACATCGAAGATTTCGATTTTAACCCAGGTCTGAATGACCACCTGTGTTACTCTAAGTTAGCTTACCCAGCTGATCTGATCCTCCACTTTGCTACCATTTTGGGGGGGACATATTGGCCTGGAGATTAGGTTCTCTCTACCCAAAATAACTATTTGTGAGATAAAGTAATTGTTTCCCCTAATTCTTCACCCTTCCTGTACACAGATAAGATGTCAATTGAAAAAAGTGTGTGTCTACATATGTATATGTACACACACACACACACTACTGAGGAGGGCAAGGCTGAAGTGATTGGACCCTAGCTCTTCACACGCGCCTCACACCCTACACCTCTATCCCCATCCTAAGGTTATTTTTTTTATCAGCCTCAGCATCCTTCTTGACCTTTGTTTTTCTTGCATCATTTTAAAGGAATGTTCCTGGCTTGAGGTTTCCATACTCTGGAGGAGAAAGAGTTTTTCTCCATCAGGAAAACACATTAAAAACAAAAAAGGAAAGAGAGAATAATATGGAAAAATAGCAAAAATTTTGAAAAATAAGAGAAATGAGAAGGCATGAGACAAGCAGAAATTAGAAGGCTTTATGAAGTCATGGAATGGTTCTGACACAAGGATAAATAGATATCAGTGGAACAAAAATGAAAGGGTTTAATATTTGCAACATAATTCAATGAAGTAATAGGATAATATAAATTATAACAGTATAAACTGTTAACAATTTGTGGGAAAATGTACACACACGCACACACACACACAAGAAGCAGGAAGTGTAGTGATTAAGGTAGAAGCATCTATTGCCAGCATGTCTGGGATTAAATCCCAGATCTACAACTTTATTTAGCTGTGGTACTTACCCTTGAAAAATATACGATCTCTTTGTGCCTAGTTTTCCTTGTATATATTGTGGGGTGATAAAAATATTTACCTTACAGGTTTGTTATAAGGATTGAATGAGTTAAAACACATAAAGTACTTAGAACATCAAGCACTCAATATATGTTAATCATTGCGATAGGGAAAACTGTAATGAAAAATCGCTTTCATTTCAACATATTCTTCTCTAAGTTTTTCATTGTGCAATATGACTAGGGTTCTGAGCAATTAAAAAGTGAAAACTACATGGCTTTGTCTTTGGAGAGGAGAGCTTGAAATCTAGTATCAGTTAGGAATGTGTCTGCTCACTCTTATCCGTCAAAGGTGAGTTTGGGGGTCAGAATTGGTACTGCCCAACACAGCCTGAACATATTGCAGACCTCATTTCTTGTTCAGGTCACTGGAAATGCATCCTGCAATAAATTCATTTTGTTCTATATATATGTTGTCATGTATCATTGCAATACTATTCTTACGGGAAAACAGATTGTGAATAGTGTAATAACTATGACTAATAATAAACAAGACTGTTTGCTTCTTGTTCTAAGGGAAATAAATCAGTCAGAAGTTGCATTCCCTGCTCCACCCCCCAAACCCCAGAAGAGAGTTATCTACTACTGGAAAGTATCTGCAACTTAAAAAATTTGACTGCCGCTCCCAAAAATCAAGACAAATAACATCAACACTACAGGAAATACCCAAATATTTCAGTATTTTTGCAGAGAACATAGGCTATGTCCCAATGCCTGTCTTTGTAATTCATTAGACATGTTTTTAGCAAACAACACTTTGAGAAGTCTTCCTTCTACCTTTGAATCACTTCCATCCTATGATAAGACCCTTCACACAGTGACTTGACCAAGCCAATTGTTCCCTCAGCATTAGGGAAATAGCTCCGCCCTACCCTCTGAATCGTGGTGGGAAATGAGCCTCTGAACTCCATCACCTGTCTTCTGTACTTGCTTCTCCTTTGGGTTTATGCTCCTTCCCTTAAGGACTCCAAATTGTGATCTAGGGTCATAGAAAATTACTGCGCTGGTAGGGAAGAGTTTGCCTCTTGCCCAGTTTGTAATTCTCTGGGCTCTGGTATTCTCATGGTAAGAGAAGAGAGTATATTAGAATGCTTTTTCTAAGGTTATCAAGATGTTTATTGCATAAATATATTATTATTTTTATTGTTCTATTATAGTTGTCCCATTTTCCCCCATTGCTCTCCCCTGCCCCACCCACGCCCTGCTCCCACAGTCAATCCCTACCCTGTGGTCCATGTCCATGGGTCCTTTATACATGTTCCTTGACTAGACCCTTCCCCTTCTTTCCCCCCTTATTCCCCTCCCCTCTGGTCACTGTCAGTCCTTGTTTCCATGCCTCTGGTTCTATTTTGCTCATTTGTTTTGTTGATTAGGTTCTACTTATAGGTGAGATGATATGGTATTTGTCTTTCATCACCTGGATTATTTCACTTAGTATAATACTCTCAAGTTCCACCCATTTGGCACTCTATAAAATGAACTTTCTGTACATTTCACCCTGGGCCTGAGCCTGGGTCAGTTATTGGTCCAGCTACTTAACTTAACTTCACCTCTGTCTGCTTGGTCCGCTCTGAATGAAAGCCTACCCAAGAATTCACCTCTCCAGCTTTATTGTGTTCCTAACATGATATTCTTGAGTCTCCATTCTTCATATCCTGATATCTCTTCATTCACTATGGAATGAACCACCACAGCCTAGACAGAATAATGGGTAACTTTGAGCTAATCACTTAGCAACAGTTCCATGATCTTGTTTTCCCACTTAGAAGTAAAGACACCACCTACTATTAACTCTCAGGATTATTATGACTTAGGGAAAAATTGAACAAATTGTGAAAGCGCTATACCAATGAAAATGAAGTGGGGACCACTACTGAAATTACTTTTTCCCTAAAAACTTCAAGATACCTATCAGCACATGAGGATAATTAAACATTATTATTATCACAGAATTAATAACATTAAATTCTTCTTGAGTTTAGCATTTGAAAACTTATTTTATGCTTTGAGCATTAAAAAATCTTGACATTCTAATGGCCTGACATTGACAAAATGTGCCCTATTGCTTTCCCATACCAATCTTCTGAGTGTCTGGCCACACTTGAGGAAAATTGTCTTCTCCTCTTTAAAGTAATTAAAGTGCAATTACAAACTGCATATAATTTTGGCCAACCATGCAAATTAAGCATATCCATTTTCCATAACAGTAGGCTGACTAGACAAAACATACCAAAAACATAGCATGATTCCAATTCAAAGAAATGTTAATAGAAATCTCACCTCTCACATTTTTGACAGTGGCCTTTCACCATACCATTATCCATTTATCACTCTCTTTGTTTATACACACTTCCTTGTGTTCATAAACTTGTCACACACTTTTCACATTGTGAGATTTTCCTCCTTTCAAATGAAGAAGGAGTTGGTGCAAACTTATCAGTAAAATAAAATAAAACAATGTTTTCAAACAAATTTGTATGCTTCACTGAATTGCAATTGATTTAACATTCCCTATATCTCCCCCTCTTTGCTGCTACACACTTTCTTTTTTTTAAGTATATTGTATTGATTATGCTACTACAGTTGTCCCATTATTTTTCTCCCCTTTATTCCCCTCTGCCCTGCCCCCCTTCTCACCAGCATCCCCTCCCTACTTCATGCCCATGGGTTGTACATATAAGTTCTTTGGCTTCTCCATTTCCCTTACTGTTCTTAACCTCCCCCCATCTATTTTGAACCTAACAGTTATGCTGCCACTCTTTCAAAGAGTGTTCCTCAAGAGTCGCCCCAGCACTTCTCAGTAATGTCTCAACCAAAGGTCACCAATGACCACATAATTGACATTTAATGATCTCTTTATAATACCCACCCTACTTGATCTTCAGATTTTCATATGAATAACCACTCCTTTATTATGAAACTCTCTACTCCCTTAGCTTTTATAACAGACATCCTAATACCCATCCCACCTCCCCTTCATTGGTTAACAGCCTTGCACTTTGTGAGACAAATGAGGGATCAGTGAGTCCCCCACTTCCAGAGGTAAGCACAATCTCTACTTTCCATGCTGATGTTCAGTGTAGAAACCCAAGCCTAACACAACCAGCTTGTGGAGCTCTGGCCTGAGGGATGGATCTGTTCAAGAATTGCAATGCCAAGCCAATGAAATGCAAGATTGATAGGCATTGAGGGTAAGAAGTTGCCGCACAAGTAGAACCACTGGAGGAAAGGCCTTGGCTGTATATGGTGACCAGTCCAGAACTGCTATAGCCATTTCCCCAGTAGCCTAGTGATAAAACAAACACCCAGAAGAGGGCATTTCTGGGAGAATCAGAAGGAAATGGAGCTGGATTTGTGATTAAAACACTTGTTCTCTGGTCTACTTATCTCTGGATTTGTTGTTGTTGTTGCTGCTGTTGTTACATGAGTAGATAAATCCAGTTTATCATTATAGTCATTTTGAGTTTGACTGCTAACTGTAGCTGAAAGCACCATAAGTAACATGATTCCCACAACAGCGTTCTCTTCATGCTCTTTCTGTCACACAAACAATTCTTTCTAACCATGTCTTATGCTAGTCCCTCTCTCCCATCCATCCCTCAAATATGGTACGCCCCAGCATTCTGTTCTTGGACTTCTTTCTCTATTCCCTTTCCTTAGCTTCAATTTTCACTTACTTTCAAGACTCCAAAATCCATAACACCAGCCAAGACTTTTCTTCTGAGCTTAAGACAAAGATTTTCAATCATTTCCTGTACATCTTCATGTTCAGTGTTCCATCGTGGGTAATCTGAGGATCTCTAACACTCCAGGAGAGCTTTTTCCCAACCACCCTTTTCATGTATTTCATAGCCTGGTAATAGGGCATCACCGTGACCTATATCCAAAACCAGAAGCTTTGTTTACCTCCGTGGCTTCTCCCTGTCTCTTATCCCAGTCATCACAAGGTCCTGCCAATTCTAACCTCATAAATATCTCCTCCTTCTCTGTAACAAGGCACATCCTCGTTGGGCTAGTTTATTACCTCACAATTTTTTATCTGAACTTTCCTCCCTCCAGTCCATCCTCCACAGTTCTACCAGTTATTCCTCCCAAATATAGATCCACAGGAAAAGTGTAAAATGTGATTTTTTGCTTAAATTATGCAATAGCTTCCCATTACCTGTGGAATAAAGCTTATACAAGTGAGCTAGCTCTCTAAAACCTTTCCCAACTATATCAGAGCTTACCTATTCAATCTTAACTTCAATCACTCCCTAAAGATTATGCCTATCCTTCATGTCCCCCAAAGAAACACAAACTGGTATGTTTTTATCCTGTGCCTCTCCATTTCCCTCTGCCTTGAATGGTCTTCCCTTGTTTCTAGAGTTGGTGTCTTCCTGCTTGACTTTCAAGGTCCAGGTACTACATCATCAATGCTAGAAAAGCTTTCTGACCACCCAGGCAAATTTTACTATTCCCTCAGCTTTCGTAACTCTAGGAACATAACTATAATACAATGCAACATTTGCTATGATAAATTAATGTTTATTTATAAATGCTGCACCATTGCTAGTTTATTATTTCTTAAGGCTATGTATGAATCAAGGCTTTTGATTTTTTAACTAGTTGTTAAACTAGTTGTTATGTACCCTTGGACACATAATGGATGATAAAAAGTTGTTTTTCAATTGAAAGAATGAAAACAAAGAAAATCACAGTATTAGTGGTTAGCTATGATGTAACCTCCTTGGATTCAGTGTCTTAAGTTGTAAAATGAAACAAGTTTAGATAAACCTATGTGTTTCTTCCTGCTCTAAAAACATTCCATGATTTTATGAAAATATTACTAGGAGCAACTCAGTGATTCTATCAAAACATAATAACCTAATATTAAATTTCACAAACCACATTCTGGTCAATCAAGTATAAATTCAAAGATAAAAGAATTTTTCTTTCCTTTTCTTTAAATGTGTTCTCCAATTGCTGGATGAAATGTGTTAGTCTGGAAAGAAGCCAATACTAGGCTTGGAGAAGAGTTAAAAGCCAATGGAGACCTTATTTTTAATTATATTAAAAGCATCTTATTAGTTCCCATCAGCTATACCATAATTTCTCTCCATTAATCTTTAAAGGACAAGTATTTTCAGTTTGGTCTACTGTGGCTAAAATTGGGATATGGAATGTGTCTTACTCTCTTCAAGCCTTGTCAATCTCAGATGTACAAATACACTAATATGCAGGTACACACACATACTCATCAAAAAAAAAGACAGGATTTGAAATAAAAAGGTAATTTGTTGCAAGGGGAAAATAAAGGTGGGTGAGGGTACACGTGTAGGACATTTGTGGGGTAAGGGATTCAAGTCAATGATGAATGATGATCATAGGAACCCAAATGAGCTAAATATTTCTTCTTTGGAGCCGGACACGGGAGGTGGGTAGCATTGTCAGGCTAAAAAGTCAAGTCATGAGGTCTAATTCTGGGTCTACCATTAACATAGTCTGTGACCTTGGTTAAGTCAATTATTCTCTGGGATCTATTCTTGGACCAGGTTAGCCACTCAAAGTCTACCTGTTATTACACTGTGGTTCCTCCCAGAGTTAACCTTCCCTGACTTCATTATTAATATTATGCTCTTGGTTTTTATGAAGGATCAGTATAAGAAACAAGAGCATAAATTATTCTAATCATGTGAATTATTCTACTTCTAACATAAGTATAAATCTGTATGACATGAGAAGGCACAAGATACTTATTTCCTTGTTATAAAATTTTACATTAAAAACTCTCATTGAATTTAAGTGCAGAAAAACTGGCTCCTCTTCATTGAACTTAGCACAGCAGTTATAAGTTGATACATCCCATATTTTCCCTGTTACAGAATACCCAAAGCCTCTTTATTCCTTTGCTTTTACTTTAATTCTAATTATTAAAAATATAGTTTCACTATATGTATAATTCTGCAACTCAAAATTCACTATCTCAATGTTTTCATATATACTCCTCAAATTTTCCTCTGGGTAATTTTTTTATCCATTTACAATCATACTATACAGGCAATTTTGTGTGGCCCCTAATTTTTGCATAGCATTATATTAGCATTTACTCCTATCATTAGCAAAATTGCTTTAAATTTGTCATTATTAATAGAGAGCCCAAATTAATGTATAGTCAAAACAGTAATATCAGCCTCCATGGGAAGCATTATGCTCCGTCCTCTTTTCTCTAGTCCTATTGCTACTTTAGACATCTTTTATTGTAGTGTCAAATCACAATTAAATTAAATTAAAGCAGCCTTTTAAATCTCCTAATTGCAACTATTATTCTATTTTTGTTTCTTCTAATATATACACAAAGATATCTTGAGAGAAAATATAAAAGGTATTTATTTCTGTTATGATTGACTTAAGTACTTTAAGTCTTTATAGTTTTATTTTTTAATTTAAGTAAGTAATAAAGAAACAACCCAAACAAAAAGAAATCACTGTTAGAAATATATAAATCAAAGCATGAAGATTCATTTTGCTTGACTTCTTAACGAATCCGTAGGGACTCCTCAGGATGACCACTTTCTTTTCAAAGTGTTACAAACCATTTATTTAATATCCTGTTGTAGAAATTTTCTCTCTTGCATATGACTTGTGAAATCTTTCTTTTTCTTCCTTTTGTTTATCTTTACTCTCCTGACACATCTCCTGCTTTTTAATTTCCTCAGAGATCACTTAGAGTGGTTGTATAGTTACAGAATGAAGCCCTTTGGTTATCTTTAAGAGAAATCAGCCTTCTTGATTAACAAAACAAAACCTGTTTGCGCTTATTTGGGAAAAAAAGAGATTATTACTAGTAGTATTTATTAAAAGGGGCTGTGGAGTCTCCATGTTAACATGTATGTCATATATATTGTACTCTTGGATAATAAATAGAGATGTGTTTTGAGAGGTGAATAATGCCCAATGGCAGCAATTTTGAGTCATTAACTGTCAGTTTAAGGCCAAAGCCAGGCTAGCTAGTCCTTGGCAAGCTAATAAAACAGCCTAGGCACAAAGCAGGGACCCAGGACTGATGCACTGAGTGGGTTCCAGGCAAATAGAAAAGCCCAAGAGAAACAGGGTAGGCAAGAGGCCAAAAACCGAAGACAGAATACAGCCGTAGGTGGCTTCTAAAATAGCTAACTGCCATGGAAACTTATGTGAGACCTCCAAAGAAGGCTTCAAGGTCATACTTTTTTTATGCTTAAATAGTGTCAGGAAATTTACCCAAAGCTTGAAATTAAGGCAAAACAGGTGAGTGGCACATCCATTCAACATTACAAGAGGGCAAAGGACTCCCAAGGAGTGCCTAGGGGAATAATATAATATAGTTTGTCTCATTTTTTACTATAGATTAAGATTTTGATATTGATTTGGTTAGATATACAAATAATTTCTGTCTGGTAGAAGAGATAATATGAAAGATTTATGGCTTGCTTGATATTAAACAAATTTATATTTAACTCTGCAATCTTACCCTAACATTTTCTTATTAAATTACACATAAATCCCTTTAATTTCTTAAATGCCCCTCAAAGTGGTCATAATATCTTGCTCATTCACTAATGAATTTCTTAATACAAACAAAAATCTAAGTCCTCCCCACCCAATTCCACTTGGCCCAGTTTTTCTCCCCACAATATTTCTGGGACTCCCTGTGACATGCTCTTGTTTCCACTAATGGATCCCGAGTGTCCGGTCTGCAGAGTCTGCATGCGGACCTGCTTCTCAGCGGTGCAACGCCGCGGTTCACCCCTAGTGGTCTCAGAACCGACCATCTCAGTGACTGTTGATCTCCGCCCCATGTCGCCACAAGTACGCTCACGCGTTCAACCTTCAACTTCCAAAACGGAGCTCAGGTCAGGTTGTCACGTCTCAAACGAGCGGCTTTGGCTGGAAGCTGGAAGAAGGCACGAGGGAGTTATGACTGGCGCACTGGTGCGCGCACACACGCACACCACTTGCAGAACCACCTTTCTCTTGTGCCCCCGCCTCCCAAGATGCCAACACGAGGCAACCAGCACCTCCCCTCAGGAGGCCTGGGTCCCTCAGCCTCTCCTTCCAGCTCAGAGACCCCACAACCAGCCAAGCAGTGACCCCTCCTCAGAGGTCCGAGTTTCTTCTCTTTGGGGCTCCTCTTCAAAAATTTAAATGTTAGTTATTCCAACCTCTTCTGATTGTTCTGAGTCCTAGAGGCGATACATGCTTCTGTGGCTACCTCTGTGCAACCCTTTTAGTCACCTAGTTAACAGCATTTTGCCTGATTAATAAACTTCTCGTTCAGTTTTCTTGTTCAGGTAACAGGTGTGGTCCTGCCTCCTGACTGGCTCCTGACTGACACAATGGCAGAGCCCAGATTCACACCCAAGCAGGTTGGCAGCTGAGGCCCTGGGCTCACCACCACCCGGAGGAAAGAAAAACACCAACAAGAGTAAGGCACGCTTCCCGTTCCCCTGTCATCATGGGCCAGCCTCCCTTCACACATCATCTCAGAGATGCTATTTTACCCCTGAGGAAGACATCCTTTGACCTAACCACATAGAGTGATTCAGCTTCTTCTTGTCTCTTTTCCAAACTAGGATCTGGGCTTTAACTTTACAAAACCTATACGGCGTTTTTCCAAAACAAAAGAACAGTTGGCCCCCAAATGTGCAATCCAGCCTCCAGCTCTAACAACGCAAGGAACATTCACATTTTGAAAAGAAGCTGTTGTTTTTCTTAGGTTTCACATAACTCAGGGGCAATTCTTTAGGGAACTCAAGGTCAAAGTGTTTTCTTCTCAAGAGCCTCTTCAAGGGAAAAACACTTTTAAGCACAAGGCATAAGGTAACTGGGACATCTTGAAGTGAAGCTACAGAAACCAAGACCCCCACCTCACCCTGCCTCCCACCAAAGCAAACACCAGTGGTCACAGCGGTTTTACCTGGAATATTTACTCAATTCATTAAAGCTACTTTCACAGCAAGTAACAGAAATAAAATTAATAATTCAAGCCAGCTTAAGCAAAAAATTAAATTTGATTATTTGAATTCAGTGGTGTATCACAGAACCACAAGGCAGATTTGAATGCTGCCAGCCTTATGAAAGGATGAGAACTTGAAACTAGGAAGGCATCCCGACTCCTCTTTCCCTCCTCCCTGGTCTGATTTTTGTCAATTCTCTCTTCTCACCAGCTTCAACTGCTCTTCCAGCACACCTCTGCGCTTGTATAAGTAAGCCTGCTCCTGAGCAAGTCCCTAGAGACACTAAATCTCTGTCTGAGTCCCAGCTCAGGGGCCCACTCCTGGTCCAATCAATTTCATAGAAGTCAGGTTCATATTTTACAAAGAAGGGAACCAAGTTCATCACCTGGGGGCGGGGGCAGCAAGCAGAGAAGGAGCGATCATTAGTTCACTTAGATGGCCCCCCTCCCCATGAGGTTTCTACTAGATACATATTCAGTGGTTATCTATTATTCTATTTTATAGCACATATTCATTTTCAGAAAAAATTATTCACTAAACATCATTAGCTATAATCTTCTGAATGCTTAAAGAAAATTAAATTTCTAAATAACACTGGAGTCCTTGATACAGCCACCTTGCTTCAAAAATTAAAGAAGGACAAAGCAGAGAGCATAATGGAGGAGGAAAAAATCACTAGGCAAATCACCCTGTGAGCATAATAAATGTTATTAAGCTAGATTTTTTATTGTTATTATTATTTGTACAATAGCAAGTTCTTGACAAGCAAAAGACAGTATGATCTAGTGTTTATCCCATGCAATAAGGTAAAGGGCTTTGGGTAAGGAGAGAGGTAGGGAAATGATGTTTGTGTCCTTGCTGAGAAACCCACTCAGGGCTCTGAGCAAGCAGAGAAGACCCAGCCCCTGTGGGCTGGTCCCAAGGCCTCACCCAGGGCACAGACTGACCCCTGATCTGAGAGGCCTTGATGAGCAGGGAGCTTCTTTGGCCTCCACTCCTAAGAGAGTGTGTTCACGCCGACTGCATTCACTCCAGCCTATGACTGTCCAGTCTGCCTTTTCTCCCTCTCATCCTCACACATCAGGGCAGAGGGCAGCATAATTGGTCCTCTGGGGACCTGTTCCGTCACAGGGAAGGCCTGGTCTGCTCTAGTGAAGCGTCCTCCTCCCCACATAACACACCCACCTCAGTAAGAAAATCTGGCAGCCCCTCTCTGGGTCCACACGTGCAGTCTGGGACCATTTGCCCTTCCTGTTGTCCCAGCTTAAGTCGCATCCTCTCAGCTCCTAACTCAGCGTTGTCTCAGGACTCACTTGTCTCACCCTGGGTAAACACCTGAACTGGTTCCATTCCTCTAGGGTTCTCCCATCAGGGGCAGGGGCAGTGAGAGGCAAAGCTGTCAGTAATGAAGATCCAGAGACACATCAGACTGGGAGGGCCCACAAGGGCCTAAACTGGGGGCCTAGGCCAGCAATTCATTTTTGTGCCAAGTCAGCATCTCTCCAAGTTAACAGCCAAAGAGACCAGGCCCAGACATTTTACTATGGGGAAAAATTGATGATAGATAGATATGATATATATATTATATACATCAGACATATATTGCTGCGTATGTGGCTGTGTATACTTTTTAAGAGATCTGCAAAATTCTGGTGGTATGAACTCTGTTACCCCCCAGAAGAAGAGCCATTACTATCTATTCTATTTTTAAGTCAACAGCACAGGATTATATTAGTGAAAGTCTAGGGTCTCTCACCAAAAGCAGCAAAAAAGACAGAATGGTCAAATTACATAATAACAATAACTTTCATCTGTGCATTTTTACTGAATACCAGGCACTCTGCTTAGGGTCTTATTTAATTCCTTCGTTTACTCCTCACACACTCTAATTGATGGTTCTGCTCTGTGTCTGATAGATGAGGAAACGAAAGTTTAAAATCAAAGTACTTGCAGGGTCACAGGGCCAGGCGGAGGGGAGGGCTTCCAATTGCTGTCTGTGCTCTGAGCTTACCCAAGACTTCCCCACCAAATTGGGGGCAGAGGAAGTAAGCCCAGTGACAGCCGTCTCCTCTGTGAATGTCACCTCCCTGACATTCTGAGGGGTGGGCAGATGTGGCAGGCCACCCACTGCGCCTCTAGCATTTCATCCACAGGCAACAGATGTGTCCTCCCTCCCTGAGTGTGACCCTCAGCATCCACCATCTCAAGAGAGAGAGAAGGCTGTGAGTGAGAGGGTGAGAAGGAGCAAGACCACCTCTGTAATACCCCCAAACTGCGGCCTTCTAAGGAAGCCAAAAGTGCTCTACTTGACAAGTCTCCAGTGTCCTCATTTACAAAGGATTAAACAGTTGTATTAAGGGGATTAGCTTTGTCTAAACATTGATTAATCTGGTGCTTGTGCCTGGGTACTTGCATCTGGTATGTGGAAGGCAGCAGGCCCATGAGCTTGCAGAGGAGAGGCTGGGGGCGGGTGAGTCACCTGCGAGCAGCTGGCTGGCCGCACACTCTGGGAGGCCAGGAGGCTGGGCTGGGGAGCAGGCGGACTCAGGGCCTGCCTATCAGCAGAAGATGGTGGATCTCTTGGCCAACAGTGAAGCAAATACTAGACATAGAGAAGGGGTATTGATTAAACTGTGCAGAAAAAGAGCTCAAAGCAAGGTAGTTTTTCTTATTTAACGATATTCTTATAAACAGCAATATTGTCATCCAGAAGAAATGTCACAAATATCATATTCTTCTGGTGAAAAATGTCCCTCACAGATGTGGGAGACTAGGAACGGATGACTTACTAAGACGCCAACTAAATCATCTGCAGTCTGCCGCTACTGAGAAATCTGATTGGGTGAAATCCATAAATAAACGTGTTACTGATTTACTCTCCAAAAGCAGTGAACACCGGGTAGTGAACAAGCTGCCTCTGGGTTCCTGACTCAGAGGCTCCTCTATGCATGTGTTGTCAGAAAGCAAAATTCATGCCTGTTCATCGCCGTCACCTTTGCCACCAATGTGGTTTTGTTGTCTCTGGGCCCTGCTCTGAAAAGAGCTTTCTTTTTCCCAGCCAGTCCTCTAAGCCTCTGAGGATTGGTGACTTCTGCTATGACCTGCTTTCTCCTGGGGACATGGCCACAGGCCAGCCTACTGGTCTGGACTCTTACAGTCAGTCACTGAAGTCTCCTCTAAATGATGCATCAGATGATGATGGTGATGATGACAGCAGTGACTAAGGACATTCTAAAATATTTAGTTAGTTGTGACTATCAGCAAAGTCAGCTTTGGGGGGAATATAAAATTCTCAGCTCTCGATTTTGGTCTAGCCATGATATTTGCTTGAGAAACTTTTCAACTACATGCCTTAATATTTTCTATAGAAAATAGGTCTTATTTTCATTCCCCTCAACCCCTCCCCTGCCACCACCCCCAACTCTTCTAAAACTCCTCCCTCTTCTACATAGATAGCCTATTAAAAACATAGCAGATAAATTTTTGGTTTCCTATTGTTTAATTTTGGATTATTTTCTTAGAAGACTGGGAAAAAGTGTTTATTTAATGGATCATGTACTACATTGTTGTTTATTATATGTACTGTTATATGAGAAAACTGAAAGCAAAGAATGATGGAAAATGGAGTATAATGTGATTAGTTGATAATATTACTAGCTTTTTAAATCTTTTTTTAAAATCCTCACCCAAAAATATGTTTACTGATTTTACAGAGAGAGAGGGAGGGAAAGAGAAAAAAAAAAGTATAAAAGAGAAACATTGATATGAGAGAGAAACATCAATCGGTTGCCTCCCCTACACTCCCTGAGCTGCGGATCATACCTGCCACCTAGGTACGTGCCCTGACTGGGAATCAAACCCACAACCTTTTGGTGTATGGGGTGACACTCCAAACAACTGACCCTCCTAGCCAGGGATTATTAGCTATTTTCTAACCATTCTGTCTAATGATTAAGACACCAGTAACAAAAATACATGATTTAGAAATTCTTTGGCTTTTTCACATACCAAGTGGTGCCTTATCATGATAGCATTGTTACATGGAATAAACCCCCTACTTTCTCACTTTTTAGTTTGTTTTAAAAGTACACTGCTGGTCTTTGAGGTGGTAAAATGAGTGTTTATGAATGAGTATAATTAGAAAATTCTTATCATCTGACAGTGACAAATAACTAAATTTAGAGGTTTCTCATATAAATATTTTTCCATAAAGTAGTTATGATTATCGTTTTATGTTTTAGAAGTACCAGATTATAATTACCAAATATAAATTTTAAATTAATAGTAGGTCATTATTGAAAATTTGGTTTGAAATTAATATAGAACTGTTATATTACATTAGTTTCTACTTTTATTATGATATTTGTAGATATAAATTCATCTGCTTTGACAGTTATTCCTAGAACTAAGAATCTTATCAAATCCTTGAAATAAATTAAAATCCTATGATAGAACACAGATTTCCTTAGGCTAAGATTTGGAAGAAATGCTGTGTAAGAATGGTCAGGACAGACCAGTTAAGTTTGACGAGACTTCTATGGAAGTATTATCTATTTCAGCGTGAAACTATCTTGAATTTACAAATATGGTGTTACATTTTATAAAGTTGCATAAAGTCCCAAACAATATTTCTACTTTTGTAAAACAATTGTCTGTTTAATCTGTTTCTGAAATCATTTTGCAATGGATGGAGAAGCGATTGATCTTTCTAAATTGTGAACTTTACTGAGTCAGTCTAGACTGCTTTTGAGAAGGGTAATTTTTCACTCTGCTCTGAGTCAGCCATCATGTTGAAAGTGTATTTATTATATAAAACTCGATGCATTTTTGCACTGCTCTCTCCATTTGTATGCTGCAGATAACTAGTCTTTCAAACATGAAAAATCACTCTAGATTGTTTTAAATTCTAAATTCTTTTGTTTTTAAACATTGCAATCTGCACATATTGCACATGTTGAGAGGTCTGATTCAATGACTTGTGCTGGAGGGTTCCTTGGTTTGATTACAGCGCTAACTTTACAGTTAAAGTGTGAGAACCCCTGAGCTGGGTAGATCTCCCTATAGGAAATGAGAAGGAAAGGCACAGCGAGTGTGTTTGTTTGAATATCAAAGGGACTTTGTTTCCAAGCCCCTCACCACATAATCAACATATCTAAACAGAACCATAAAGCCTGAGGAGGGCTCAGCCGTGCACAGGAGCAGATTTCAGGAAGGAAATGGAAATGTTCTGTGTTAACATTTGCATTGTTAACCTCTTGACTTGTTTTTACAATTGAGAAAACAAATAAACACACATCAATTAATCTAGGTGAATATGAACACATGATAAAAGTGAATCCGCTTACACCCTTGAGGACCTGACTCCTATCACTCCATTGAAGAGAGATTTGGGCGGGCCCTGACTGTGGCCTGGTGAGAAACTGCCAACTAATAATGCACTTCCGTTACCTTGGGAGCCTCCACGGTTGCTCTTCCCTGCTTGCCTGGCTTCTTATCATGTTCGAATCATTGCAGGAGAATAAAGTCATGGCATACCAGATCTTTTAAAATTCATTTAGAAACTCCTCAGTTTGGTTTTCTTACTAAATTCAAGTGTTTTTGATTTCATTAACACTATTTTATTATTAACGGTAGGTACATTTGTTCACATTCAAGTTCTTGGAATACTGTCTAAGAAGTATCCTCATGTTTGTCAAGATAATACAAAATAAAACTCTTAAAATCATCATTTTTAAACATTTCACCACAAGGGAATAATAAAGTAACCTCAATTTCCTAGCCTAGATGAGGAATGGCCCTTCTTTTCATTTCCTATGAGACTTAAATGACACAATATATTACTTTTCCCTGGAAAATCAGGAATGATAAAAGAAGAAAGTGCGCATATGAGTGTTCCTTCTCAACCTGTATTGTCCCATGAGGTTCTTTTATCAAAAAATTGCGCTGACCTGAGACACATTCCCCTGTGAAGGACTCATAAACAGAACAATTTCCCAGCAATATTGAACCACCACAGGGCGAAAACCTGATTATATTCTGATCACAGAAAACAAGTAACGGCTCCTTTTCTGCAAGCGAATGGAGATAAAACAGTTAAAATGTCATCAAACAGCTCTGATCTTTCTTCTTTTATGAAATCAAAATGAGAAAGATCAGAGTATAACTTAGATTATGCCAGAAAGTAAAGATAGAATGAGGGATTAAAGGAGGAAGAGCAATTATAATGATGAGAAGGTCAAGAAAACATGTACATGAACACATACAGAAAATCAAAATAATTGTTTAAATTATACAGCACTCAACATTTATGCCCATAAAAACGGAAGTAGCTAGAACTTAAATAAATATCATAGAATATCTAGAAAAAAGAAAGAAATGATAATAAACTGCATTTGCATAGCATTTTACCATTTAAAAACCACTTTCTCGTTATCTCATTTATTTTTCCAAAAAGGTATGAAATCAAAAGCTAATTTTTGCCCTGGCTGGCATAGCTCAGTGGATTGAGCGCGGGCTTCGAACCAAAGTCACCAGTTCAATTCCCAGTCAGGGCACATGCCTGGGTTGCAGGCCAGGTCCCCAGTAAGGGGCATATGAGAAGCAACCACACACTGATGTTTCTCTCCCTCTCTTTCTCCCTCCCTTCCCCTCTCTCTAAAAATAAATAAATAAAATCTAAAAGTAGAATAGAAGTTAATTTTTACAGTCACTTTATGAAAGACTGGACTCCAGGCTTTGGTCAAGGTGGCAACGTAGGTAAATGCAGTACTTGCATCTTCCTACAACCACATCAAAATTACACTAAACTACAGCATAACTATCATTGAGAATCACCTAAAATCTAGCTCAACAGAAATTCCATAACTAAGGATATAAGGATTAAGCCACATCAAGAGTACTGGAAATAGTTTGGGTGAGCCTGCAAGTTTCATGGACCAGTGTCTCAGGGACTTACCAGGGTGGGGCAAATTGGGTTAACTAGGCTGGTGGAGACTCAGATATGATGTCCACCTGTAAGTCCTTTGTGGGGAGGGCTCAGCAAGGGAACAAGAGTCTCTGCCAACTAGAAGAAAGGTGTCCCTCTAGTAGGAGGGGCAGAGATGCAGAACCAACTGGTCCCACACCCAAGTATGGCAGATAAAATTTGGGAGGGATAACTCAGGTGTGGAATTCCCCCCTCAAGAGCAAGGGATCCCACCTCACACCAGGCCCCACAGCCCAGGGTTCCAGTGCCAGGAAGAGAAGTCCCCATAGCTTCTGGCTATGAACATAAGCGGGGATTGTGGTTGAATGAGACAGAGGTTCTGGAGTCTCAGGCGTTCCTCTAAAGGGCTGGTGCATGGACCTGCTGGGCTCACTCCTTCTGAGCTCCAGCACCAGAGCAGTAGCTTAAAAAGCACCAGGGACTCATGGGGGTAAACTGAATTGTCTGGCATCAGGACAATTGCTGGATCTAAAAAACTGAATAAATGAACAAGTGTAACAGAGACAGATTCATAGATACAAAGAATATTTTGATGGTTGCCAGATGGGAGAGGGGTTGGGAGGATGGGTGAAAAAATTAAGAAAGACAAATTGATAGTTACAGAATAGTCATGGGAACGCAAACATACAGCATAGGGAACATGGTCAATAATATTGTAATAACTATTAGTGTCAGATGGATACTAGATTTATCAGGGTGATCACTTCAAAAGTTATATAAATGTCTAGTCACTGGTTTACACACCTGAAACTAATAAAAAAAATTGGTATTCAAAATAGTCATAGGGATGTAAAATAAGGCATAGGAAGTATAGTCAATAATATTGTGATAACTATGTACAGTGCCAGGTGGGCACTGGAAATACGGGGGGGAGCACTTTGTGAAGTGTATGGTTATACCACTATGCTATACACCTGAAACTAATACAAACTAATATTGAATGTAAACTTTAATAAAAGAACAAAAAAAATTTTTTAAAGAAATAAAAGAATGAATTCCAGAGGCTTAGTATGGTATGTAAAGTATGACAATGCTAATAAGAAAACAGAGTGAGACCAAAAAAAGAAAGAAAACAAGGACAGATGTTATGTGAAGCCAGGAATAAGGTTATTATTACTATTGCTCTATGACCTAGGGCAGGGCCAAGTGAGCCCAAGGTCAACTGCAAAAAGTGGGAGATCCTAGATTAAGTCATTTAACTGGTGTTCTTTCTCTAACAATAATCAACTATTACTAATGAAGGTAGGCCATAAAAGTAACAGATAAAATAGTCTGCATGTTCTTTTAAAGAATTTAGATGTTTTGTATATTTCCTTATGTATGCTTTTGCCACTTAAATCACAGATTACGGCATGACAGTCGCTCTAAGTCCACGTGAAGTTGTGTTATGAAAGAACTCTGTGAAACTGAGCAGGTCTATGGGGCTCTCATCTCTACTCTCTCCTGTGTGCTTCCGCCTGGGTCGGGGATTATTTTTGTGCCCTCTCATGAATACAGATAACTGTGTAATTCTCACTCCAGGGTGCTCTGGTAGCTCTGTGAGATGTTGCTACTGAGCAGTTTTGGGGAGTAAGATGAGGATGGGGTTTGTGATCACGAGAAGAATAGGTGTTGAATAATAAGACACGAGGAGGCAGCCTGACTGAGGGGTGAAGAGCCTGGAAGCAAAATGCTGTATCCATATCCCTGATTTTCTACTTAGCAACTGAACCTGGGCAACATACTTTTTCCTCTCAGCCATTCCTCTTCTT
Source organism: Anoura caudifer (assembly GCA_004027475.1). NCBI lineage: Eukaryota > Metazoa > Chordata > Mammalia > Chiroptera > Phyllostomidae > Anoura > Anoura caudifer. The sequence goes on from PVKU01004143.1 coordinate 97,188, forward strand.
CACATGTAAAACCGAGATAATTGTAACAGCTGCCTCTGTCAGCAGATATGAGTATTAAAGGAGATACTGCATGAAAGCATGTAGAAGAAGGCTGAGTACAAAGTAAATGCTGAAAAGGTGCTGTATTGTTTTATAAGTGCTAGAAGTGGCTCATTCTGAAAAAGGGAACTTTTATTATTATGATTATAATTAAGGGGTTCCTTTTTAATTAAATTTATTGGGGTAACATTGTTCATAGCATTGCATAAATTTCAGGTGTACAACTTTACAATACATCTGTGTACTCTATTGTGCGCTCATCACCCAAAGTCCAGTGCCCTTTTGTCACCACATATTGGACCCCTGAAGAAAGGAATTTAAATTACTTTCCTCATCACCTCAACCTGCTGACTTACAGTAACAATGCAGACAGTGCAGTTGGGGCCCCTCATGTTAGAGAGGCATCTACCCATCCTCCTGCCCTTCCCAGTGACTAGGAAAGTGGGCAGTAGCATTTCTCAGAGTATATGGAAGGGGGAAAAACCTTCCAAAAAATCAATTGATTAAAACTTAGCACTTAAGGACTCCACTTTGACTTTGAACCCATGTAAGAGTGAATCCCAAAAAGGACTGAGTTTAAAGCATTGACTACAACAGATAAAGACAGCAAAGAGCGCTTTTAAATAAACTACTTGGTCTGCTCCATCTATTTTCTTTGCAAAGGAGGAGAAAGCACACTCAAGAAGGGGCCTGAAGCCCTTCAGGGGATGTCATTCCTGCTAAGAGAGAGCTTGAACGCCTGCTAGAGTCACAAGCACAAAACTCTCCTTCCAGAACAGACCTCAGGGGGTGAACTCCCAGGAGATGGAGGAGGAGAACACTAACAATTCCTCTTCTCAGTTATAATCCTCCCCCTTCCCTGCCCTCCCCTGTGCCTCTTTTCATAGGTCATGCATGAAAGCTACATTGAAATGTATTGCACAGTATTCATTTATTACTGTTTTAAGAACAATTCTATTATTGTTTTAAAGCCTTTGACATTATCCTATCTAGCCTTCTTTTTTAATTTATCTATATATTTAAGTATATATTAATAAGGACTTTAGAAAATACAATTGCCTTCAGGTGAATTTTCAGTCCCTAATCTTTTTTCCATAGATTCCTCAACCATGCATTGTCCTACTACCAGAGTTTTCAGAATCAAAACTCTGATGACAGAGAAGGAATTTCTGTACTTTATATGTACTAGTGTCTTAGGTCGAGGAGAATGCCTTGAAATACAATTAATGTGGTAAGTGGGCTTTGTCTTACCTTTAAGCTGGAAAATACTTCATTCTGACAGCACGAGACTCTGACTGCTCTCCACATTATATTTAACTGAAGCAGATAAATACTCATGGTATCTTCGTGGTACTCAGCTCATGTAATTGTCCTTGGCCTACCACTCTCTTCATGCAAGTATCGTACAGAAAGGGGCTTATACAATTCTGAATGCATTACCTGAGGATTAAAGGAAACAGAATAGAATAATGTTCATGGTTGACTTTATTTACCATATATCCTACTCTGGTTTTATTAGGCCAAGTATTGTTCAAATTATGACTTATACATACTATATTCCATGTCCCAAAAAACCCTAAAAGATCCCCTCATGGTCATCTTAGTTCTGTCTTCCCAAAGCCAATGCAAAATGGTCCATCATGTCAATAAACAACGTGAAGCCCTTACAAAGGTGTCTAATTAATGACTTATACTGGAGTCAGGGAAGCTGTGCGTCCTTCAAAGACTGATATGCATGCAGCGCTGAGGCTACTTGGAAACAGCAGTGATTTGCCCAATAAAAATTACACCTTTTGTTGGTACAGCACATTACAGTTTATAAAAAACTTTCTATACATTATTGCATTTGTCCTGAAAGTAACCCATGAAATGAGCAATGGACAGGCCATCAGCATTTCTAGATTTAGACAGTTGCAACTAGACAGTAATAAGCAGCATTGAAGGCACAGAGCATAGATAATTTTGAATTTTGCTATGTTACATGTTTACATTGTTTGTGCTATGACCATATAATGTGGCAAAGAAACTTTTAAAATTGGAGTGAATTTAGCCAATTGCTGAACTGTCACATCCTGCAACTGATGCAACGTGTTGGCTATTTGATGCCAAAATGAGCTAGTTCTGGTCTGAAGAGTAACTGAAATGTTAATGCCATGTGGATGGGGTGGGGGGGGGCAAGATTTGAAGGAAGGGATTAAAAAGAGATACAAGGAAACTTTGGAAGATGATGGATGTGTTCACTATGTTGATTGTAGTGGGGATGATTTCACGGGTACATATATGTACATCAAAATTTATCAAATTATAGTCTGTGTCAATTAAATATTATAAGGTGCCCATTAAAAATTGTACTGTTCCAATTTATTAAAATTTGAGAAATAAATAACACAATAGAACAGTATTTCAAAATATGAGGATTTATGAAGGCTTCACAAAGCCTCCTGCTCCAATGTCAAGGATGTGTTGTACTATCCATTTTCCCTGATTGGGAGCTGAGGCTGCAAGAGGTTAGTGATTTGCCGAAGGACGGACACTAAATAGCAAAGTCAGAGCTTGAACCTGACACCTTTCCTGAACCCCTAAGCCATTGAACTTTACAACACCAAGAGGAACATCACTTTGATAGTGCAACAAGTCTGTTAGGAAGAACCAGGCTGATTCAGGGTAAGAAATAGCCCAAGTCAAATTGTAGAGTAATCAAAAGTTGATATCCAGGGATATAAAATCAGACTACTTACATCTTGCTCTTTCTCAGAACTAAACAACTTTAGAGCAGCCAAGTGGCCTTCCCAACCCTGTGTTGTGATGCTAGCGCTTGACCAACCCTCAGTGCCCTTGAAAAAGACCACCGGGTGTAGCATTTTAGGGCTGCACGATCTATTCCCTTTGCCTTCCAGAACAATAACTAATTATCTGAGAAACTCACCTATCACCAAAGTTGAAATGGTGAAAATACATTTACCTGTCCTCCCAAAGATATTTATACTTTACAACACAGGTGGCAAACACAAGGCCTATGGGCTGAATCTGGTCCTCCACCTTGTTTTATCTGGCCCAGCACCTTGTTTCTGCCCAGCAGCAGCACCAAGGTCCTTGCCCCTAGTTAAGGAGTAGTTACATTTATACAGTCCTAAAATTACATTCAGCCCTTTGAAGGCAACCACAAGGCTGATGAGGCCCCTGGTGAAAATGAGTTTGACACCCTGCTTTAGAAGAATTCATGAACGAGCAACACACTAGCTCAAGTACACCAATTTTTTTCTTAATGGTAGAAACTTTAGCTACTGGGTAAGTAATTTTGGAAGATTTGGGTTTTTTTTGTCACCAAATGATGACCAATTATTCCATTTACAGGTAAGAGATGCTAACCAATGTATTAATGTCAATCTCTTTCCAGTCCTAGAAGGCAATCCTCTAAATCAAGTTACACCTAAGTCCATCAAATGGATGATCTTCTCACTAGCCCTTATCTAAGAGCCAGGTCAAACTGGAAAAATAGTAAGTAATTGGTACCTAGTGGGTACTCAATTAATATCAGTTGAATTAAAAGGTGGATTCTTGGGGAGGGGTTGGGGGTGGGGGAGATGGTCCAGAAACTATGACTTCCTTGTGTCTCCCTCTCTCTAAGTTGAGTTCTTGATAAATTCCAGCAGTGTAATGAATGCTTAATAATTGAATGTTCTTCTTCTGTTTATCCCTTGTTTCATTCTGCCTTTGATAGGCTCTGGGTAACAGGCTGATCAAATCTGAAGTCACTATGATACTCTAACACTGTTGATTAGCTGGCAATCTCCCTGCTTTTGATTTAAAACAGATAACAAAGATGAAGCCTCACTCTTACAGAGGCTGGCTTGTATTTTGTTCTAGAAGAAAAAAAAGTCAGATGCTCTCCTAAGCATAAATACAACCAGCCCTTCCACAGGTTGTGAGCCAGTGTGTCAGACCCGGGTGATGGGTCTTAGAGTCCAGAAGGTTTTCCTATCCGATCTTGGTTGAACACAGATTATAGGAGCAGGTGGAAAGTCTAAAGAAACTGTTGCCCCAAATACCCATTTTCACTCATTTTAACAAAAAGGTTTTTTTTTTTTAAATCTAGAAGACCAATGTGTGGAGTATATAATGATGCTTTCACCTCTGGAAATGTGCTAAAAGCCTATACATTACAGAAGCCTGCTAATATGATTTCAGTGAGTCCCAAAAGTAAATGGAATTTGAGAATCACTCCTATTTTCTCTGGAGAGAATTAGAGTAGGTTTTTCTGATAACATCCAGTCCTCTGATATTACTTTGTGTCTTGTATTCATAATCAAGCCCTCCAGAAATCATAAGGGAGAGGCTCTGGTTTACCATGTTTACTGCCAAGAGAGGCAGACAGTGAGCAAATATCCTGTCCTCATCATTCTGTCATCCTCATTTCTCACCCTGGCTCTCTTTTCTTTTTATTTTTTTTCTCTTTTATTTAGAGGCTATAGAAGTTTCAAAATTGGAATAAATGTTGATATGACAGACCTAAAGGCAGAACATTTGAGAAGCTTTTTCATTTCACACTGTGATCAGTTAGGAAGCTATTCATCTATTTTGATAATCCACCAGGCCACAGCCAGGATGCTAAGTTCTGTAGAATGAGATATTTTCAAATCTCCAAATTCTATGTGGCTGTTGGCTGTGTATTATTCATTCATTCTCTCTCTCTCTCTGCCCCCTGCCCCCAGTTAAGCATTTACTAGAAGGGTGATAAAGGAAGTAAATCACCTACCTATTCTAATCATTGATGTCCAGCTCTGGCTCAGCTTTTGAAAAACTATCTCCTTCCTTTTCTTTTCCAATCACCTGACCTGGACAGCATTCAACTAACTCGTTTTAAACAAATAGAGGGCAAATTTCATCCTATTTTTTAAAAAAGCCAGAGATTCTAAGATAGCTACATGGTAGGAAGGAGCAGATTCCACTTCCCCCTACACACGGGGGGGAAACCTAGCCAATCTACAGAGGAACAGAGCAAACAGCCAATAGTACCACAGCATATAAGAAAATAGGAGATCAAAAATTGTAGCAGACATTGAAAAACTAGATGGTAAGGAGAGTTCTTCAGGATAATAAGGGTCCAGAGATCGGCTCAGAGACCAGGGTGGCTGAAACCCCGGTCTGGCGCTCGAGGGGTCTAACACAGGGCTTTAGGGAGGGAACCGAGTCAACCATTCCCTCCCCAGCCAAATAAGGTTTGAGCAGCACCAGGAGAGACCTGGTTGCTTGAAGTCGCACAGAGAGGTGTTAAGGTCTGAGAGGCAAACACACAGGAGCTGTGAGAACCCACACATAGCCATGAGAGGAGTGCATGACTGAGCCACGCAACCAGAGGCTCCGAGCGACCAGAGGCCCCAGTGTGACCTGAGGTGCCTACAACCGGAGGAGGGGGCTTTGTGGAAGACCCAGAGCTCACACCCGTGAAACTAGAGTGAGTGCGCGCAATGCAGGAAACCCATGGACCCCACACCCATAAACTCCAGTCAATGCACACACCCCATAGGAGACCCAAAGCTCACACCCATAAACCCAGGGAGTGCTCGATCTGTAGGTGATTCGAGCTCATACCCATAAACTCGGGAAAGCGCACTATCCACAGAAGGCTCAGAAACCACGCCCAAGACCCTGGGCAGAGAGGAGCCAGCTAGCCCTGGGGAGAGTACCCCAAGGCTGACCTAGTGCTGAACAGGGAGAAAAGCTACAGCAGTAGACCCTCGGCCCCTTGCAACCAGCAAGATCAGAAAAACTGGTTTGGTCACTTTGAAACGAGCAAGAGGTTCTTTTGTTTGTTTTGTTTTGTTTTTTCAATTACATTATTTATTATTTTTTATTATTTTTATCCCTCAATTACTTTTGCTTCTCTTTATTTCTTCTTGTTTTATTCCTTCTTCCTTTCTTTCCAATTTTATCTCTTCTTCCTTCCTCTTTTTTTCTTTTTTCATTTTTTTCTTTTCTCTTTTTAAATACCCATGAGTGAGACAAAAAAAAAAAAAAACCCTGGAACTGTGAAAAAACTAGACTTGGACCCAAAGAGGGGGCATCCCAACAGCTGAGACAGTGGAAGATATGAACACCAGGATACCCGAAGGAGACTGCACCACTGAATCTCACAGGTATTCTACCACAGAAGTTCACACCATAAACCCAGGGAGCCAGAACAGATCAATTTAAGAAGCTGAGGCTAACAAGAAGAGTCTCACAAACAATGGGAAGACAAAGAAACAATCCTCAAATAAAAGGAAAGGAGGAAGCCCCAGAAAGAATGCTAAATGAAACAGAAGCAACTCAACTATCAGATATTGAGTTCAAAACAATGGTTGTCAGGAAGCTCCATGAGTTCTCAATGAGCTACCAGAAACTATAGGGAAGCTACAATGAACTCACTGCAAACTATATCAACATGAAAAAGGAAATAGAAAATATCAACAAGGGCCAAGAGGAAATGAAGAATACAATTTCTGAACTGAAGAACACAGTGGAAGGAATGAAAAGCAGAATTGATGAAGCAGAAGATTGGATCAGCGAGTTGGAGGACAAAGTAGAAAACAAACACCCAGAAAGAGCAAGAAAAGGAAAAGAGGCTCAGAAAGAATGAAGAGGGATTAAGAGAAATGCAAGACAATATGAAGCGTAATAATATCCATATAATAGGGATACCAGAGGAGAAGAAGAAGAGCAAGGGATAGAAAACTTATTTGAAAAAGTAATGATGGAAAACTTCCCTAATTGGATGAGAGAAAAAGTCACACAAATCCAGGAAACACAGAGAGTGCCAATCAAGAGGAACCCAAAGAGACCCACTTCAAGACACATCATAATTAAAGTGGCAAAATTCCAAGACAAAGAGATAATCTTAAAGGCAGCAAGGGAGAAAAAGGAAGTAACATACAAGGGAGCCCTGATAAGGTTAGCAGCTGACTTCTCAATGGAAATGCTCCAAGTCAGAACAGAATGGCAAGAAATCTTTCAAGTAATGAGAACCAAAGGCTTGCAAACAAGGCTACTTTACCCAGCAAGGCTTTCAATCAAGATAGAAGGTCAAATAAGGAGTTTCCCAGACAAAAGGAGTCTAAAAGAATACACCTCTACCAAACCAATTCTGCAAGAGATGCTAACAAGCCTGCTTTAAGGAAAGGAAGGAAGGAAGGAAGAGAGAGAGAGAGAAACACAGGTACAAAAATGGCAATGAATAAGTACCTATCAATAATAACCTTAAATGTAAATGGATTAAATGCTCCAATCAAAAGGCATAGAATAGCTGAATGGATAAGAAAGCATGACCCACACATATGCTGCCTACAAGAGACCCACCTCAGGACTAAAGACCTACACAGACTCAAAGTGAAGGGCTAGAAACAAATTTTCCAAGCAAATGAACAGGAAAAAAAAATCCAGGGTAGCAATACTCATATCAGACAAAATAGACTTCAAAAGAAGGGCCATAAAGAGAGACCCAGAAGGTCACTTCATAATACCCGTGGGGAGAATCCACCAAGAAGACATAAACATTGTAAATATATATGCACCCAACATAGGAGCACCTAAACACATAAAGAAAATCTTAGAGGACTTCAAGAAAGATATTGACAGCAACACAATTATAGTAGGGGAATTTAACACCCCACTGTCAAAAATGGACAGACCTTCAAACAAAATACCAACAAAGATATTGTGGCATTGAACAACACTCTAGATGAAATGGACTTAACAGATGTATACAGAGCCCTTCATCCCAAAGAAACTAAATACACATTCTTTTCAAAGGCACATGGAACATTTTCAAAGATAGACCACATGATAGGACACAAAACTAACCTCAACAAATTCAAGAAAATTGAAATCATACCAAGCATTTTCTCCAACCACAAGGGACTGAAACTAGAAATCAACCCCAAGGGGAAAAATCCAAAGTCCTCAAAATCATGGAGATTGAATAGCTTGTTATTAAACAATGAATGGGTCAAGAATAAAATTAGGGAGGAAATCAAAAAGTTTCTGGAAGAAAATGAAAATGAACTCACAACAACCCAAAACTTATGGGACACAGCAAAGGCAGTCCTGAGAGGGAAGTTCACAGCAATACAGGCCTACCTAAGAAAGATAGAAACATCTCAAACAAACAACCTAACTTTATGCCTACAAGAACTCAAGGAACAACAACAAAGACAGCCCAGAGCAAGTAGAAGGAAGGAAAAAAACAAGATCAGAGCAGAATTAAATAACATGGAGACTAAAAGCACAACTCTAAGGATCAATTAATCCAGGAGTTGGTTCTTTGAAAAGATAAACAAAATTGATGAGCCTTTAAGCAGGCTCATCAAGAAAAAAAAGAGAGAAGACCCAAATAAACACAATCAGAAATGAAAGAGGAGGGATTACAACTGACACCACAGAAATACAAAGGATTGTAAGAAATTACTATGAAGAACTATGCACCAAAAAATTTGAAAACCTAGGTGAAATGGACAATATTTTAGAAAAATATAATCTTCCAACACTCAATGAAGAAGCAGAAAGCCTGAACAGACCAATAACAGCAGATGAAATTGAAGCAGTAATCAAAAAACTCCTGACACACAAAAGCCCTGGACCAGATGGTTTCACAGGAGAATTTTACAAAGCATTTAAGGAAGAGCTAACCCCTATCCTCCAGAGACTATTCGAAAATATCCAAAATGATGGAAGACTCCCAAACTCTTTTTATGAAGCCAGCATCATCCTAATCCCAAAACCATATAAAGACACAACAAAGAAAGAAAACTTCAGGCCAATATCACTGATGAACATAGATGCTAAAATCCTTAACAAAATATTGGCAAACCGCATCCAACAACACATTAAAAAGATCATACACCATGACCAAGGGGGATTCATCCCAGGGATGCAAAGATGATTCAATATTCGCAAATCAGTAAATGTAATACATTACATAAACAAAAGCAAAAACAAAAATCACATGATCATATCAATAGATGTGGAAAAAGCATTTGATAAGGTACAGCACCCATTTATGAAAAAAACACTCAGCAAAGTGGGAATAGAGGGAGCGTTCCTCAACATAATAAAGGCCATATATGAGAGACCTACAGCCAACATCATACTCAATGGGCAAAAACTAAAATCTTTCCCACTAAGATCAGGAACAAGACAAGGATGTCCACTTTCACCACTTCTATTCAATATAGTATTAGAAGTCTTAGCCACAGCAATTAGAAAAGAAAAGGAAATAAAAAGCATCCAACTCAGAAAGGAGGAAACAAAACTATCCTTGTTTGCAAATGACATGATAGGGTACATAGAAAATCCTATAGACTCAGCCAAAAAGCTGCTCGACCTAATAAATGAATTTGGTCAAACAGCAGGATACAAAGTCAATATCCAGAAATCAAAGGCATTTTTGTATACCAACAATGAAACAGCAGAAGCAGAAATCAAGGAAAAAATCCCATTCGATATTGCAAAAAGAAAAATAAAATACCTAGGAATAAACCTAACCAAGGAGGTAAAAGACCTGTATGCAGAAAACTACACAACACTGAAGAAAGAATCAAGGAAGACAAAAAAAAAAAAAAAAAAGGAAACATACACCGTGTTCATGGATCAGAAGAATTAACATCATCAAAATGTCCACACTACCCAAAGCAATTTACAAATTCAATGCAATGCCTATTAAAGTACCAATGGCATATTTCACAGACATAGAACAAACACTTCAAAATTTTATATGGAACCATAAATGACCCCAAATAGCTGATGCAATTTTGAGAAAGTAGAGCAAAATAGGAGGGATCACAATACCTGATACCAAACTGTATTACAAGGCCACTATAATCAAAACAGCCTGGTACTGGCATAAAAACAGGTACATGGACTAGTGGAACAGAGTGGAGAGCCCAGAAATAAATTCAAGTCTCTACAGTCAATTAATATTTGACAAAGGGGGCAGCAACCTAAAATGGAGTAAAAATAGCCTCTTCAACAAGTGGTGCTGGGAGACCTGGACAGCTATGTGCAAAAAAATGAAACTCGAGCACAAACTTACACCATACACAAAAGTAAATTCAAGGTGGATAAAAGACTTAAATATAAGCCATGACACCATTAAAGTCCTAGAGGAGAACATAGGCAGGAAAGTCTCAGATATTTCACATGGCAACATTTTTACTGATATGTCCCCTAAAGCAAGGGACATAAAGGAAAGAATAAACAAATGGGATCTCATCAAAATAAAAAAGCTTCTGCATGGCTAAAGAAAACAGTATTAAAATAAAAAGAGAATCAACTGTATGGGAAAACATATTTGCCAATGATACCTCAGACAAGGATTTAATCTCCAAAATATATAAAGAACTTACAGAACTCCACTCTAAGAAGACAAGCAACCCAATTAAAAAATGGGCAAAGGACTTGAACAGACACTTCTCCAAAGAGGACATACAGAGGGTCCAGAGACACATGAAAAGATGCTCAATATTGCTAGCTATCAGAGAGATGCAAATTAAAACCACAATGAGACATCACTTCACACCAGTCAGAATGGCCATCATAAACAAAGCAACAAACAACAAGTGTTAGAGAGGTTGTGGAGAAAAGGGGACCCTAGTGCACTGTTGATAGGATTGCAGACTGGTACAACCACTATGGAAAATAGTATGGAATTTTCTAAGAAAACTAAAAATGGATCTGCCTTTTGACCCAGCAATTCCACTGCTAGGATTATATCCTAAGAACCCTGAAACATCATCCCAAAAGAACCTATGCACCCCTATGTTCATAGCAGCACAATTTACAATAGCCAAGTGTTGGAAGCAACCTAAATACCCATCAGTAAATGAACAGATCAAAAAAACTATGGTACATTTACACAATGGAATTCTATGCAGCAGAAAGAAAGAAGGAGCTCCTACCCTTCAGAACAGCATGGATGGAACTGGAGAGCATTATGCTAAGCAAAATAAGCCAGTAGGTGAAAGACAAATACCATATGATCTCACCTTTAACAGGAACCTAGTCAACAAAACAAACAAACAAGCAAAATATAACCAAAGACACTGAAATTGAGAACAGGCTGACAGTCACCAGAGGGGAGAGGGGAGGGAATTTCAGGGGAAAGGGGGAAAGGTTTAGAGCAACAAGTAAAAAGGACACGTGGACAAAAACTAGGGGGGGTGGAAATGGGAGGGAGGTGGGGAGGGCTGGGGGGTGGGCTGGGATGGGAGTAAAAGACAGAAAACTGTACAAGATCAACAATTAAAATAATTTTTTTAAAGAGCCAACAGCCACTTATTACCCTTAGAGCAGTGATGTTAAACTCATTTTCACTGGGGGCCACATCAGCCTTGTGGTTGCCTTCAAAGGGCTGAAATAATTTTAGGACTGTATAAATGTGACTTACTCCTTAACTGTTAAGGAGTTGAAATTACATTTGGCCCTTTGAAGGCAACTGTGAGGCTGATGTGGCCCCCAGTGAAAATGAATTTGATACTCCTGCCTTAGAGGTTCTGGCTTTGCTGCATATAGAATCCCATCACTGTCTAGAATCCATTCACTTTCTCATTCTCCTAGAAGATTATTCCCAACTTTCTCTTATCTACTGAAATCTATAACTCCACCACTATCCTCACTACCCTCCCTACCAGTCTGTGACATTACATCCTACTTCCCTCAGAAGTGACCTTCCACACTTCCACAGCATATCTCCCACCTTCCCTCCTGTTAATGGATCAATGTCACCTGTTCCCGTCTAAACACACACCCTCCGAATGGGTACCAAATCCCATCCTCTCTATCTGCTCCAGTAATTCATTCCTGAATTCTCTTTTCTCATCTATATCATCCATTTTCACTCTCTACTAGATTACTCCCATCAGCATACTAACATGTATCCTCCCTCCTTTCATCTTAGAAAAAAAGAAAAAGTAAAACTTTCTCTTGACTTGACTTCCCCTGTCAACTTATACCTGAATCCTTTCCTCCCCTTGAAAGAGTTATCTATATTCTCCATCTCTCATTCCTCTCTTCTCACTGTCTCATAAAAACACAGCCATCAGCATCTTCCTCCCCACCCACCCCACCAGAACTGCTCTTATCTCAGTTACCAGTGGCCTCCACATTGTTAATATAATGGTCAGTTCTTAGTCCCTACTTGACCTATTAGCAAAATTTTATACGTTCCTCACTATTTCCATCTTAAACCACTCTCATCACTTGGCTATCAGGACATTACACTCTTTGCATTTTTCTTCTAGATCACCAGTGACTCATCTGTCCTTTGCTGGATTTTGCTCTTCTATACAAGCCCTTATGTTGGAGTACCCCAAGATTCGTCCTTGGCCCTCTTTATTTCTCTGCCTACCTTGACTATCCTGATGAGCTCATCAGGATAAAGTCTTATGGCTTTAAATACCATCTGCATTTTCAGAGCTCTCAAATGTTTACTTTAAACCCAGGATTTCCTTGCAAACACCAAATTCATATATCCAACTGCCCAATCAGCATGTCCCCTTGAATATTCGTATTCATGTCAAACACAATTTAACCAAAACTAAGCTTGATATTCTCCACACCCCAATCTGTGTTGCACCTATAGTGTTTCTCACGATCATCAATGGTACCTCCATCCTACCAATTTCTCATGCCAAAAACCTTGGAGTTATCTTTGACTTTACCCTTTTTCTCATTTCATACATCCAATCTATGAACAAATCTTTTTGGAGTCTAACTTTAAAATATATCCAGAATTAGCCACTTCTCATCACCTCTACTCCTATCACCCAGTCACAAATAACCACCATGTTTTGTTTGGAATATTGCAGTAATCTGCTGGCAGGACCCCCTGCTTCCCTGCTTGCCTCCTACTTACAATCTGACACCCAGAGCATTCTTAGATGGTCAGTCAGACCATGTCACTTCTCTGCTAAAACCCTGTGGTGACTCCTGCTTCTTTGGAGTAAAAGCCATAGTCCTTGCAAAGGCCTACAAACTACAACCTGATCCAACCCTTCAGTTGCATCCCCTGTTTCTCTCCCTCCTCCTCATTCTGCTCTAGCCATTCTAATCTCCTTGTTTTTCAAACATGCCAGGATTAGCTTTTGCTCTAGCTGTTCCATGTGCCTGAATGCTCTTCCTCCAGCTCCTTCTTAGCCTACTCCCTCTCCTCCTTTATGGCTTTACACAAATCTCACCTTCTTGACAAGACTCATCCTAATCACACCATGAAAGACTGTAAATTGTTTCCCCACTCAGCAACACCCTCAATCCCTTTACTTTACTTTCTTCTCTGTAGCCTTGTCACCTTCTAACAAACTTTATACTTTACTTATTATACTTCTTAGTTATTGTCCACTTCCCTTAGCTAGAATGTAAATTCTGTGACAGCAGGGATCTTTGTCTTTTTTTTTTTTTCCATAAATGAATTCTAAATGCCAAGAACAGTGTCTGGCACATAGCAAATTCCCAGTGAATATCTGGTGAATGAATGAATGTAAAGGCACTTAGTGACATAAACAAATCTTACTATCCTATCATTATGCAAATCAAATGACCTTGTAATACTGCCTGAAACAGCCAACCAATGATGAATTCTGTTCCAAATAAAACTAAACATAAGGAAGGTCAGTGACTTATGAGGGAGCCTGGCAGAAAATTCTGCTACTGGACCCAGCCTGTACTGGAGAGTGTCCAATCTAGTCAATCCAGTTGCCTATGAAGTGTAACTCCAAATACAAATCTTACAGACAACAAAGATGTGTAGAAGCCAAATACTGAGAGAAGGCAGTTAGTAGAAGCCTTATGTAAACAGAAGCCATGAGGCAATTAGTCAATAATAGATTCAGACAGAAGCAAGTGGAAGCCAAGACCCAAGAATGTTAGCCTGGGAGTCTGTTCTTACACTGGCGTCACGGCAGTATCCTGAGTAAGTTTCCAGTTCTCCACAAAACCTGATGTGGACATTGCTAGGAGTCTTTTATTACTTCTCTACTCTTATAAAAAATCCCCGTTAACTTGGGCAACCTGACTGTATCATTGTTTCTTACAATCTGAAACTGCTAATTAAAGCCCAATTGTATTGACCTCCTTATACTTGTTTTGCTCTCTATAAGATGCAGAAGCAACTTTCAACTCAACACCAAAAGGTAGGGAGATAGGGTGGATGAATGGGAATTCTGGAGCCAGCCAGCCTGGGTTTAAATTCCAGCTGGGTCACTATTCAATGGTACGAGCTTAGACAAGTTACTTAGTCCCTCTATTTTCTTTATTCATTTTCCCACTTGTTTTCTTTATTTGTAAAAATGAAACCATATTAGTATGTACCTTGAAATTTGATGTGAAGATTAAAACTAGAAGATGAACATGCTTAGAACAGTGTCTGGAACACAGTGGATGCTCAGTAAGTTTTAGTTACTGTTATTATCTAGAGAAGTGCTATCCAATGAAAAATAATGAGCTACAGATGTAATTTAAAAGTTTTTATAGTCATAGTTATAAGTGATAGATAGGAATAAGTAAAGTTAATTTTAATACTATAATAATGTATTTTACTTACTCCAATGTCTAAAATATCATTTCATATAATTAGTATAATCAATATAAAAATCATCAGTTTACACTTCTGTTTTTGTATGAATTCTCCAGTCAGTGTTTTACACTTATAGCACATCTCTGTCCAGACTGTCTATATTATTAAGTGCTCCAAAGCTACATGCAACTAGTGGCTACAACAGAGAACACCCATAGGGAAGTACAGCTTTTTGTCTTTCTAGAACCTACATTTTAGGTGATAATAGCTGCTTACAATACATGCCATTTTCTTTAAAGTGAAGGTAGAGGTCCCAAGATTCACCCCATTACCGGTGTCAGAAAGAGACAATTAACAGAAGATTTGAGTTTATTAATTTTACACCTAATCTCTCCAAATGGACCAGATTAATCTCTCCCTTTCCTAAGACAGCATCCATTTCTTCTTTCAGGGGACACATGGATGCTGGCATTCTGCCATCATTCATTCTTCCCAAACGTTTCTTTCCTTTCATTTGATTCATGTTCTAATTTATGTATTGATTTGTATGTTCAGTCTCTTTCTCTTGCTTTTCACATGATCATCATTTTCTGGAAATGAGACATGGAATCAGATGACAGCTGGGTGAGGAGGAGGTCGGGAAGGAGAGCTAAACAAATCATTTTGATGGTGGGAGGAATAGGAGTTGATGTGTGGGGTGGTAGCGGATGAGAAGAGGATGTAGAATCCTTCCATTTTTTCCATTGTCTCTGCCACTCCATCAGGTCACCAGCCCTGTACACTAGACTACAGCAGTAGCTTCTTGACAAGGATATCAAAACCACCAGGGCTGAATTTGTATCTTTTTGTTTGTTTGTTTGTTTAGCTCAGCATCTCCAAAGACTAAAATAATACTGGCACATGATAAATAGTGGTTAACTGATTTAAAAAGGGAAGGAGGTTGGGAGGGAGGAAAGATTGTTTCTTCTTGGTTTTCCTTTAATTTGTTCTCCATTTCCTTCTAGTTAATCCTCAAATTCAAACTGCAGCTAGAAAGACCATGCTTGATCTTACCCTCTGCTCATGTCTTCAGCCTTATTGGACTTATGCTTCCCCCCTCACTACACTCCAACCGAACTGCCTCTTTTCAACTCCTTGGACTAGCTGAGATGATCACTGCCTTTGAGTCATTGTTTTGCCATTTTCTGTGTCTGGAATGCTATTTAATGAAAGTCTCCTTATCCTTGAAGTTGCATCTTAAACATGAGGTCTATCCAGAAGGTATCCAGCCATGTAATATGGAAAACAGAGACATTTATTGAAGAAGATACATGTTACAAGAAATACTGTACATAGGACAATGACACCTCAGTCCCCTTCAAAGTAGGCACCTTGGGACCTCACACAGTTCTCCCAATTGTCATTAGCTGCTCCATTGTATTTTCCTGAATTTCATCCATGGTGTGAAATCTGTTCCCTTTCAAAGGTGATTTTAGTTTTGGGAAAAACCAGAGGCTACAGAGCACCAAATCTGGGCTGTAAGGGAACTGAGTCACCTGGATGATTTGATGTTTCACAAAAAACTCTACACAAGATGTGATGCATAAGCGGGCATATTGTGGTAATGAAGCTGCCAATCACCAGTTGCCCATAGCTGTGGCCTTCTGAATTATCCAAATAGTTTCAGTAGAGGAATGCTCAAGTTTAATGCAAAATTTGATGTGATTCATGGCTCAGTCATTGAGGAGCACACAGTACACATGCTCACTCAACTGCGTCTACCACCCCCACTGACTGGTACAGTGAAGTCGTCATTGTTCACACATGAGCTTTGCAGTCTGCTCTCCTTGGCTGCCAGGTTAAATCGATGTTGTGCAAACCAGTCTTGTTATACTAACAATGGCTGGACTTTTTCCAGACAGACCTTGTATTACTGATTAAAATAGTATTTCATTGTTCCTTATGACAGCTGCTTGTTTCCTTTTGTTGAATGCTCTCATTTTATAATTTTGTGTTTGTGGATTACCTACTTATTAGCCCACATACCTCCATTCCCCACTCCCACCCAACAGTGAGCTCCATGAAGGGCAGGTACAATGTCTATTTCAGGGGTGTCAAACTCATTTTCACTGATGGTCCACATCAGCCTCATGGTTGCCTTCAAAGGGCCAAATGTAACCTTAGGACTGTGTAAATGTAACTACTTCTTAACTAGGGGCAAGGAGCTCAGTGCTGCCACCAGGTAGAAACAAGGTGCCGGGCCAGATAAAACAAGGTGGAGGGCCACATTCAGTCCATGGGCCTTGTGTTTGCCACCTGTGGTCTATTCACCTTTGTATGCACAATACCTAGTATAGTGCTGGTATGTATTAAATTCTCAATCCATAAGAGCTGAATATACGATACAGTTCCATGACATAGAAATTGTTTCTCTGGTCTAACTTTATCATTTCCTTTAACTTTCAGTCTGAACCACTTTGAAAATAATGGGACATGATCTAAAGAGATGACACCTGGACGTC
The DNA here is from genome assembly GCA_004027475.1 of Anoura caudifer. Lineage (NCBI taxonomy): Eukaryota > Metazoa > Chordata > Mammalia > Chiroptera > Phyllostomidae > Anoura > Anoura caudifer. Next base: position 114,270 of record PVKU01004143.1, read on the forward strand.
CTATTTGCCCGGTAGGGGCACCACTGTTGGAATACCTCCGGCAAGAGTGATGGTTCAGCAAGGCAGAGTCTGACTCCGGTGTGGTGTTTCACTAGCTGCAGAGAAAATGACCAGTGGCATGATTCAATTCCCCAAGCAGGGCACCTTGAAGACCAAGCAGACATTGTTCTGAGAGAATCATAACTTTAAGGATCACAAGAATTCCCCTTAAGTAAAAAGCCACTGAATTCTAGATTAAGGTGCCACGTGGTTATTCTAACAGAGAAGTAATGAAGATGAGGGCTTTTTCCACCCTTTTCTTTAGTCATTAAATGTTTTATTTCTTAGGGACATAACAAGAGCAATAAAAACTCATTTTTCAAGAGCAATTACAATATGCCAGTCATTCTGCTAAATCCTTTATAAGCATAATCTCATGTAATGCTCACAGCAACCCTATAAAGCTGGGATTATAATTATATTCATTCACAGACAAGGAAAACTGATGCATAGATTAGTTTGATAATTTGCCCATCAATATTCAGCCTTTTGGGCTAATATCCAAAAACGAGTCTGGTGATTCTGATGGTGAGAAAGTCTCCTTCAGCCACAAGACTCATGCTGATCTTGAGAGTGGTGATGTAACTACTTAGGTGGTATACAATGGATACTGGCAGCCTGTTGCTGTCCCTCCCTGGAATGAGACATATTTTCTATCAGGGAGCAGCAGGATTGAAAGCCACGGGAGTGGGAGAGGCTACGGAAGCACAGCAGAAGAGAGACCTCTGAGCAAAATGTCAATGCTATTGATTCGGGCAGATCTCAATCTAGCAATTCGGACCCATGTTCCCCTACCCAGGCTCTGCAGCCCTTTTCAGAATGCCCTCATTCTGTTCAGCTGTCCCTCTTTTCCCAGCCAAGTGACCCCTCTATAGAAGGCGTACTGGGGCATACTGGATAGCTAAGATGTTACTAAAGTATCAGAAATCAGTTCCACAATAGAGCATCAGGCAGCCCTAAAATCACCAAAGCATGGAAGCAAGCCTTGACTGGTGTGGCTCAATGGGTTGGGCGTCTTCCACAAGCCAAAATGTTGCCAGTTCAATTCCCAGTCAGGGTACATGCCTAGGTTGCAGCCAGGTCCCCAGGTGGGGGCATGCGCAAGGCAACCAGTTGATGTTTCTCTCACACATTCATATTTCTCTCCCTCTTTTTCTCCCTCCCTTCCTCTCTCTTTAAAAATAAATAAACAAAATCTTAAAAAAAAAAAAACACAAAGAAGCAAGAGATTCTGGCTCTGGCCTAAATTATTCTTTAACCTTCTTTTTCTCTATTTTTTAAAATGATGAGGATGATGATAATGATGATGATAAAAGTAATATTTTCTCATTTTACATAGTTAAATAAAACAGAAGGTAACACGGAATATGATCTCCCCACATACACATACAATCCCACTTTTCAGAAGCAGCCATGTTAACGGATTGAAGAATATTCTCTTCAGAACTCTCAGTTCTGCCCATTGCACCCCCTGACAGGGCAGCTGGAATTCTCCTTTGCTCAGCTGAGGAACAGAGCCCTCAGGAAAAGACACAGTTCATGAGGAGGGTCTCCGTACAGCAGAGAGGAGGAAACACTCCGAGTCCACATACCCGGGTTTGCCCTGAACAGCGCAGGCCCGACAGAGCTACAACACAGATCAAGTTTTATTTCCGCATCTTCACATCTCTAAATTCAGAATTGCAGGAAAGGTAAATATTGAGAAGTCTCATTTCAACTCCTGACCTCACCTACCTATTCCCACTAGAGAAAACTACTTTTATCAGTTTTTAACATATTTTAATAGTATTTGTCTGTTGTTACAAATAAACATGAATATATATTCTTAGTTTTCTGGTTTATGTCTCTTTTGAACTAAAGCATTATTTACAGAAATCACCGCTGACTGTTGAAAAGGCAGAAAGATGCCACCTGAACCAAACAAATTTTCAAATAGGCTCTATTTCCTTTTGTTCTCTTGTCATTGTGGTGGTGGCCTCTCTAAACAAGTTCATAAGTATAAAGTAATTTGTTTTCTGAAAAGTAAGAAAGTTGACAAATACTCCAAACCAATTTGTCTAAAGGATCGAGTATGATGGGAACATTGCTGAGGGATCTCACACATACCTGGAATTATTACAGGGCTTCTTAAAAACACAAACATTATCTCAATCAACAGACACCCTCACAGAGATTGGAAATCTGAGGCTGAGAAGCTGAGAACGGTGCTCTAGGAAGAACACACAGAATTAAATCCAGAATGTGATAGCTCTAAAGCTTATGTTCTTTCCAACAATTTAATGCTAAAATGTCCCAACAAGGGATTTGCTTTGGTCATTCCGGATCTTCCTTGTGTCCTTTAGCAAGTGAGAGAAGCAAGCGTATCTCCCCAAAGTAGAGACTCCCCGGAGGTGCAGACAAGCAGGGGTGCTGAACGAGGCCAACACATGTCATCGGAGCGCTGCTTTTCACCACAGCTGACCTCAGGCTCTCCTCATACCTGTGACGGAGAGCCCCTCAGAGGGTAGTGCCGTCTCCTCATGGAGGAAGACTGATGCTCGCTGACAGCAAGCTGACACCAATAAAATCATATGACCATCTTAAAAGATGCAAAAATAAAGCATCTGACAAAATTCAACAGGAGTGTTTTTCCACCAGACATTCACAGGGCAGGTCACTCTTTAAATGAATCTTAATAGACAGGCTCTCCTTGACCTCTGTCCCTAATATTGTATCTAAATATATGCGCACACCTTTCTCTTCCAACACTTTATCCTGCTTCACTTTCCTTTTATTGTATCATCCTGAATCTGACATCCCAAACTTTCATTTGTTTGGTTTTTGTCTGCTCCCTCCACTAGAACGTAAAGTCCATGAAGAAAGGAATTTTGCTTATGTTGTTCATTTCTATGTGGAGAACACCTAGAGGGTACCAAGCACATAGCATGTGCTCAATAGACACTAGTGTAAAGATTGAATGAATGAGTGAGCAGAAGTGACTCAGAGTTTCCTTCACCAGCCCTTCACTGTCTTCTCGGACATAAATGGTGGTCGCTATGCCAGCTGTTAGCAGGGAGATGGTGGTGAAACCGGTTATTGAATACATCTGGGACAGGATCAGGAGTAGAAGGGTGAAATCATGTGGCTTAAAGTTAGGGGTTGACTTTTGCTAGAGTACCGTTGGAACTCACAGAACTAAGTATTACACATAGATCACAGTGAGGCATCATGTGCATGAACATGTATGTGATACACACATGTATACATCCAACATCTAACTCTTGGTTAGACTGTGACCCAGACACAGGGCCATGCTGCCCTCCATGGGATGCTGGGAGGGCATGTATCTCAGACAGCGGAAATACTTGGTATTGGGTGCTGCTTACACAGGCCCACTTACTAACACAAAGGTATGGTGTACAGCCACAATAGAAGCTCCTAAGGAGAAAAAATCATTTTAAACAAGCCGTATAATAGGGGAAAGGGTGCTAGAAGAGGCCTCTGTCTACCACGACATGCAGCTCCTAGGCAGGGCTTTAACCAGGGGGACCTGAGAGTAGGAGACGCAGAGAAATGTAGGAGTGTGAGCATGTGACTAACCCTGGAGAAGACTGCCTGAAGGTGGAGAGCCCATTCCCCCTGCCAGAAGGCAGTGGCCCGATCCTGGGAGAGCAGTGATATCAGATCTGTTGTTGAGAGAGGGGCTTGCTTGCCACAACTGGGATGCACAGTAGGTCAGTGTCTCAGCAGCAAAGCAAAAGCTCAGTTTGTGGACCGGGAGCACAAGGTTAGGGGTGACCTCGGAGCCACTCGGAAATTCATCTTATAGTGCCGGCATAAGAAACGTAAGTTCTTTCTGTTTAGAGGTTATAATCGGTTGTAGATGCCAAAATGGGGCCGTTTGAGGGTCCTGTGGCCATAGCTGTTGAAAAGGATTTCAAGGTCTGAAAGCCAGGCCACTCTGAATACATCCGAGTTCCATGATTATGCAGCTATGCATCTTAAAGTCTTTTTTTAAATTTTATTGGTTAAAAATTCTGTATGGAAACAGTATCGAGGATACACATCAATAATGTATTAAGGTTAGTTTGAGCGGATGTAGCAGGAGAGACTAGAGTCTAAGAAGAAAAAAATCTTCATTCAGGATGCTAAAAATAACAGCTTTGTGTGCTATCTTGAACACGATTGTTGAATATAGCCAAGAAATTATATATCCCAAGTCCAGCTCACACTCAACATACAAATACAGATTACTAAAATAAAATTTTAAAAAGCTAAGCCTCTGTTTAGCACACCCTCCCTAAAATATACTTCATTAATTTTTAAATAACTATAAATGGAATACATTCAAAAGGTAAATTTTTTCAGCAGAATGAAGAATACTGCTTATTACTGTGGCATAACTGCTTTGGAAAATGTCTTTTTTATCAGGGCATTTCTCCCTTTTCTACCCCTACTTTTCAGGCAAATAATCAGCTTTCCCCACATTGCCTGAGGGGGAGGATGTGATAGGCAGGAAGCACAAATGACCTGAGAGACTCTGTATTCTGTTTTCCCAAGAGCCCTTGGGGGAATTCAAAGGATTCACCTGTAGGCAAACCCCAATATCCATTCCCATCTGAGATAAGGAAAAAGTTTCTCCAAGGCTACACAAGGTGAAAGGAAGGAGGGAGGAGGGAGGGAGGGATAGATACTCAAGAAATCAGTGTGTTCCTGGGAAAGGAAATGGTACATCCTCTCCACCAAAGGGCTGGGGAGATAACAGATCACAGAAAGACAGAGAATGGTTATGTGGGGCTGGGTCTAGGGGAAATGGGGCTAAACAGACTCACTGAGAATCCTGGATAATCAGCATAGCCCAGGAGCAGCAAGAGAGCCACCCCTGCTGAAGGGTCATGGGGATGAAGAATGTCCCAGCAATCACCTCCGTAGACCATGGATAAGTACCTGATGGGCTCCTCCCAGTCCACACATCAATGCTACATGAGGCACCTGACCCTCGACAAGATCCTACAGCAGTAGAAAACCCTCCAAATTCACTAAGATGGCATTTCTACTATCCTAGCTTTCCGCATTCAGCCAAGATGGACAGAAGATGGTAGAACAACAACAAAATCTGAACAACAGTAACAAAAAACAAACAAGAAGCAAGAAATCATGGGAGAGAAGACAAAAAAAGAAAGATCTGAAACAAGAATAAATTAACTAATTTTAAAAAGCAGGCCCACAATTACTCTTTGTTGATGTTACAACAACCCCTTTCCAACAACAGATTCTCCTGATGGGAAATGTGTGGGAATTTGCTTCTGTGTACCTTTTGGCAATGGCAAAAGTGCTGGTGCTAGTTTAAGCGCATTACTGAAAATATATGTCAATCTTATCAGGATAAAGAGGAAAGCCAGGGAATGAGGAGATGCTAATGAAAAAGAGGGGAGGCAAAGCAGGTGGCAGAGAAGTGAAAACATTTACAACTAAAAATTGACAAAACAAAGAAGGTAAGAGAAAGTATATCCCAAACCCAGAAGCACATGCTGATGATAACTCTCAGGGGGAAGGGGCTGAGATCATTTTAAAGGGGGCAGATGGAGGGCAGGAAAGGAGGCAGAAGTCGATTTCTTAAGATAAAAATGGCTAAAGGAGGGCCGTATACTCACACTCAAAGAATTGCAGAGCTGCCTCTTACACAGGCCACAGAGCAAAGTGTACTTGCACGCACTCTAAGCAAACTGCTGGAAAGAAAGATCCTGAAAAGCGTCCAGACTTCCGGCCAAGATGGAGGCATAGGCAGACACACTGTGCCTCTTCTCCCAACCAAAATTAAGGACAACAAAGATTTAGAAACAAGAAAACAACCAGAACTCAGAAAATCAAACTGTTTGGAAGTCCAACAATGATTCATCCAGACCGGTAAGAGGGGCGGAGTCACGGCAGGAAAAAGCAGAGGTGCGGACGGGCACACAGGCAGCAGCGGCTGGCAGCCCCCAGGTGCACAGGCGGCGACTAGCAGACCCCGGGCACGGGGTGGCAACTGTGCAGAACCAGTGAGGCCGCACAAGGCAGCTGGCTGACCGGGTGGTCCCACATTCACGTGCAGATAATCCAGGCAAAGGGGAAGTGGTGAAAGGGACTGGAATCCGAGAGTGAGTAAAGCAAGCGCCATTGTCTCCTCTCAGGCCCCGCCCCCACATACAGCATCACTACCCAGCGACTGGGCTGTCCCACCCTGGGGAACACCTGAGGCTCCACCCCTCACTACGTAACAGCCATGACTAGACCAAAAAAAAAACAACAAAACAAAACCCCAGAAATGAAAATGGCTCAAACTGGAAAACAAATCAAAGCCCCAGAGCCAATTTATCTAAGCAATGAAGAGATTGCCAACCTATCAGATGCACAATTCAAAACCCTGGTGATCAGGATGCTCACAGAATTGGTTGATTTTGCTCACAAATTAGATGAAAAAATGGAGGCTACAATAAGTGAAATGAAGAAAAGTGCATGGGGAACCAACAGAGATGGGAGGAAAACTGGGACTCAAATCAATGGAGTGGACCAGAAGGAAGAAAGAAACAACCAAACAAAAAACAAGGAAGAAACAAGAATTCAAAAAAAAAAAAAAAATGAGGAACCTCCAGGACATCTTTAAATGTCCCAACATCTGAATTATAGGGGTACCAGAAGGGGAAGAAGAAGAGCAACAAGTGGAAAACTTATTTGAACAAATAATAAAGGGGAACTTCCCCAATCTGGCAAAGGAAATAGTCTTCCAGGAAGTCCAGGAAGCTCAGAGAGTCCCAAAGAAGTTGGACCCAAGGAGGAACACACCAAGGCACATTACAATTACATTACCCAAGATTCAAATGAAGGAGAGAATTCTAGAAGCAGCAAGGGATAAGGGGACAGTCACCTACAAAGGAGTTCCAATCAGACTGTCAGCGGATTTCTCAAAAGAGACCTTACAGGCAAGAAGAGTCTGGAAAGAGGTATTCCAAGTCATGAAAATCAAAGACCTACATCCAAGATTGCTCTATCCAGCAAAGCTGTCATTTAGAATGGGAGGGAAGTTAAAGTGCTTCTCAGATAAGGTCAAGTTTAAGGAGTTCATCATCACAAAGCCCTTATTATATGAAATGTTAAAGGGACTTATCTAAGAAAAAGAAGATAAAAAATATGAACAGTAAAAAGACAGCAAACTCACAGGTATTAACAACCAGACCTAAAGCAAAAGCCAACTAAGCAAACCACTACAACAGGAGCAGAAACACAAAAATGGAGATCACATGGAGCATTAGCAACAGGGGAGTGGGAGGAGGAGAGAGGGAAAAAGGTACAGAGAATAAGTAGCATAGACAGTGGGTAGAAAATAGACAGGGGGAGGGCAAGAATAGTGTGGGAAATGTAGAAGCTAAAGAACTTATGACACATGGGCATGAACTAAAGGGGGGAATGTGGGTGGGAGGGGGTGTGCAAGGTGGGGGGGAATGAAGGGGGGAAAATGGGACAACTGTAATAGCTTAATCAATAAAATATAATTTAAAAAGCATCCAGAGAACAAAGGATGATAGATACACATTAGTAGGGATGTCCTTATTTTAATAATTTAAAGTGTGTGAAATATAATTAATATTCTTACTTAAATTTTTGGTTAGTATAATGCGTATGCCAGTGTTTCTCTAACCTTCCCCAAAATGAATATTCTCTAAGATATTGGTGGAAAGATGGGTTTATTCCCTCTCTTCTTCTAAGCTAGTTCTATGCTACAGCTGCTTCTCTGCGATTCTCTGCCCTGTCATGGGTCTCCATGACTGAATGGCCATTTACTTCTATTGACCATCAGTCCCTGGTCCCTGGTGTGAATTCCTGGACCTCTGGCCTTGCTGACGTGGTGTCTCCTAGTGGGCAGCAGCCAGCAGTGACTGGGAGTGGGTCATACTTCCTGCACCCTCCTCTTTCTACTCCCCGGAATTCCACCACATGACTCAAGGCTGCTGAGATACTACTACCTGGAAGGTAACTGAAAAGGGTGACTATAAAAGAAGGGAGATGTTTTTAAACTGTGCATTACGGAAAAAGCTCACAAAAAGGTAGGAGTTTGAAATGTGCTCCCCTCGAAGACACCACTCAGTCCCTACAGTTGCTTCCCTGTGTCTGGATGTGCTCTTCCCTAACCAAATGTCTCCTTTGTCCAAAACACAACGCTTAAATCTCCTTCAACAACCCACAGCAAAGGCAGAGCCTTGTTAAGCACTGTGATGTCACACCCTTTTCTTCTCCCAGGGCTTTCAGACAGTGCAGACCTCAAGGAAGGCAAAGAAATAGTATCTGCGTCAAGTATATATGCTTTAGCAAGCCAGAAACCGAAACTCAGTCCAAACTCTGTTGAGTATTTATTTTCAAAATTTACATTCTCATTGAGCAGAATGTCCTAATATAAGGTTTGGTAAATTCAGTTACTCAACAATGTCATCAGAAACTTGAGCTCTTGCCCTCTTTCTCCTGCAGAAATTTTAAACACCACGACGGCCTGCCTTTGCTACATTATCCTCAGCACCTTCAGAGTAGCCATGAAGACCTTCTGTGTGAGAGCTGAAAGTTACCTGCACATTCCCATTTTCTGGACAAACTTCCATTTTTCTGCATGTTCTTTAAGACATCTTTTTTATTTTAAATCACTGATAACCTTTAAAAGTCAATAACAGAGGTCACCATCTTTTGCATAGAGCATTTTAAGCCACACTTTAGAGGGTACCTAACATGTAAGAGAAACTCAATAGATATTTGTTGCAGGAAGGAATGAAGAATAAATAAATCATATCAGTTCACATTGGCTTGACCCTGAGCCAGTCACCGGCAATGGAGGGAAACACCATCATTAGCTCCTCATCCAAAGGGAAGCCATGACGCCATTAACTGCAGTTCCACTACTGAGAAATCCACCCCGCCAGAGCCTTCACTTTAGCTATGCAAAGACCCAAGCAACAACTTCAAAATTAAATTGTTTTTCGTTTCATTTATGTTTCCTTTTCTTACAAGGTCAAAGTCTGGGAGAATGCATTGGCAGTTACAAAATAGTCGTGGGGAGGTAAAGTACAGCATAGGAAATATGGGCAACACTATTGTAATAACTATGCACGGTGCCAGTTGGGTACTGGACACATCAGGGGGAGCACTTTGTAAAGAGTATGATTGTCTAACCACGATGCTGTACACCTGAAACTAACAAAAAATAATGTTGAATGTAAACTGTAAATGAAAAATAAAGTTTAAGAAAGGTCTGGGAGAGTGTACTCTCCTGCAGTTTCTAAACATGGAAGGGAGCAAATAGGAAGACACGTATTTGTGATACAAACCCAGTCCCCTGAGGTGGAAGGCACCCTTGGTGGGAGAGTCAGGACGGGAGGCAGGTTTGATTTTCCAGGGGGGAAAAATGGTTCATTCAGGCCTCAGATACCAATCTTGTGTTTTTGGTATATTTTTATAGTGACTAGACTTGTGTCCCCTCCCCCAATGAAGAAAAGACATGTATATGCCCTAACTCCCAGAATCTGTGAATATGAACTTATTTCAAAATAGGGTCTTTGTAGATATAATCAAGTTAAGATGAGATCATACAGGCTTAGGCTGGGCCCTAATGCAATGATAGGTGTCCTTTTTGCTTTGTTTTGTTTTGGTAAATCTATCTTTATCATGCATCCTTCTAACAGGTGAGAAATTTGGACACAGAGACAGAAGGCATGTCACACAGGAGAACACCATGTGACTTACAAAAGCAGAGATCGGAGTCATGTGTCTACCAGCCAAAAAATGCCAAGGTTTGCCAGCAACCACCAGAAGCTAGGAAGATGCAAAGAAGGATTCCCAAGATCCTTCAGAGAGAACACAAGCCTCATCCTACTTCATACCACCTGCCTTTCTCTGTCTTCAGCCTTCAGCCATGATGGGTTAGTTCTACTAATGGCTACATGAGTCTTTATATTCCAAATAAAGTTTCTCAAAATCTCTCTTGGCAACAAAGACTGCCAAAACTAAGAAAGTTTACAATAGTCTAGAAAGCTGCTTTTCCATTCAGATTGTTAGCTCCTACATAATTAATTGAAAATCTTCAAGTATCATTTAGAATTCATTCTGTCCAGAACCAGACCTTATATCAAATTCTCAGAAAGCTATTTCCATCCTTTCCCTCCATCTCCCTGAAGGTTCATAAAATTATTAGGTTAGAAATGATCATCCAACTCAACCACCACCTGATAAGAACATTCACAGTCTCCTATGATCAGAGTCATCTGTGCTTTTTGACAGCGAAACATACATATTTCCTTGTCTTCTCAGTATCTCACTACTTCTAATGCTATTTCATTCATTTATTCATTCATTCATCCATCCATTCAGTTAACTACTCTGTGTCAGGTACAATTCTAGGCACTGGAAATACAGAAGGAGGAAAATGTACAATGAATACCCCTGAGAGTATAATTTCTAGTAGATGAAGATCATAATAAGTAAATGAATAAAGCATGTCAGGTGTTGATAAAGACTATGGAGGAAAATTCATTAGGGAGATGAGACAAAGCAAGGGGTCAGGTGGGGGTGCGGTTCTAAAAGGGTAGTCAGGAAGCACCAACTTCTGGTTGTTCTAGCAAAATGCAACTACCGAGAGTACTTGGTTGCACAAACTCTATTTGCTGTTCTGAATGGCAGTAGGTCTTTCCTTTAGATTTTCTAGGAAGTCTCATTCCCCGGTGCCCAAGATCCACACTTTTTCTTTCCCCTCCTTGAAATAGCTTCTTTTCCAATCTTGGCCTCTCTTCATTCATAATCCTTCCTTCTCTTTGGGGTTAATGTTTCAAGCATCCTGGTGTCCTCTTTCTGAATATGGTTCCCAGAACAGACACACTATTCCAGGAGGACTCTGACCAGCACAGAATAAAATGAGACCATCACCTCTGACATTCTTTATTCTGCATACTTTATATCTGATGGTGAAAACACAATTGTGCCCACTTTTTTTTGTAACCATATTGCACTGTTGACTCATACAGAACCTAGAGTGAGTAAGATTGCTAAGAAATTATGTCTCCCAACTCCTCAGTCCCAGGCTCTTTCCACTTTATGTAGTCTCTTGCCTCTTGATTCCCAGCTTTGGGGAAAATTAAACCAGTGAGTACAGTAGCTGAGGCAGCCAGGGCACACAGCACCTAACGACCTCTAGGTGTCCTCTTCTGCTCCCTCTAACTCTGCCTACTTTATCCTAGAGATTTGATTAACACCATCCCAATCTGCAAAGCTTTAAAGTGCTGAGTTATCATCTGCCTATTTTTTTCCTCTCTAATGTTTAAAAAGAAATCAATTGATGGCAGCTTATGTTTCTGTCCTTTGCTTTCCTTGCCAGAGGTGAATCCCACTATTTCCGAGAGAGCTCGGGCTGTGTTCCTGCCCTGCGGCCTCTCCAGCTGAGGTGGGGGGTGGGGACAGTCACCAAGAAAATCCATACTCTCTTCTCACAGCACTTCTCCCCCTCATGAAAATTAAACTATTTGGTATGGAGGTTAATATGCTCTTACACCCAATCCCAAGGCATTCTTCTTTATTCTCTACATTCCAAAATAAACAGGGACAAATCATCAAAAAAGGCACTAAGACACAGTTTATTATTGCTGTCGTGAGGGTTTAAATCCACCGGTCATTGGCTGTGGGATCTGGACAAGTTACTCAGCTGCTCTGTGACTCCCCTTCCCCTCCATAAAACAGAGTTAATCATAGTAGCCATGTCTGAGGCACACTGTAATCATTAAATGAGTTCCATGTGGAAAGCACTTGGGACCATAACTGGCACATAGTGAACACCGCATGTTACCTTCCACTGGGGGTTAAAATTAAATACATAAATTCATAGTTCATTCCCAATTATTTAGAGGCAGATTATCTGCCCCGTGTTTTCCCCAGGAGAAACAGTGTGATATAACAGATTCTGGAGTCAGACAGACAAGGAATAGTATCTGAGCTCAATTGCATGACCTTGTCCATGTTATTTATTCCAGGTAAGCCTCTGCTTTCTCATCTGCCTAATGAAGATAATAACACCTTCTTCACAGGGCTGTTGTGGCAACCAAGTGAGTTGTGTTCACCATGCCCCATAAAATACCTACTGAATGTATAGCTTTGCATGCACAAAATGCCATGTGCATCCTTGGTTGGAGAAGATTATTTCTTGAAGAAGAGAATTTTGTCGTCCTAATGCTACAAAGAGACCTTGGCTCCTGACTTGCCTTTTCTAACAAGGGGCCTTTTCTCTTGTCCTGGCTGTCCAGGTTTCACTGGGCACAGGTTATCTTGCCCTTCCAGCCCTGTAAGCTTCCTGGAGATCCGTCCTGTAATATCCTCACCCACGTTGACTCCCTTCACCAACAGTCCATCTGCTGCTCAGAGCCCTCTTCCAAATCTGGCATCAGTGAAGTAAAATGTTCCCATGACTACAGGCTTGTGGGTTACTCCTTCAGATTTGTTCATTGAAAGGGCTTTGGGTGGACAGGACCAGATGAAGAGCATCACGAGGTGGGCACAGGAGGCACTGAGACAAGATTAACAAGGGTGGGAAGGGTGATGTTCCACAGGCGACTCACTCAGTCATGAATGCACGCTGCCAAGTAGCCCATGTAACTGGTGTGTGCGGAATTCTTTACTGCCTTAGAAAAATTAGCATCGCTCAAGTACAACATTATATTTCGGACTGCATCAAATTTTCTCCTGACACTTTGACGACAGTAGTCTTCAGCTACGCTTGTATAACGGCAGAGCTAGCGTCACTCCTTCCACACGCCTCACTTTATACATGAATAAACTCAGAAGTGCAGGGACAGGTCCACGTCACAAAGGTAAGGGTCTATTCATCGTTCCACCGCATCACACAACTTCATATCCCCGCTGATCCCTAGGGTTCGGTATCTGTACAACAACGATGCAGATATTTTGCTGGTTTCCTAATTTCAGCCCTTTATGGTACATGGAAAGAAAAGAATTACTTTGGGCAAAATGCTTCTAGCAGCTAATCCAGAAACTAGTCTTGCCCAAGAAATGCTTTTTCTATGCTGTCTTCCTTGAATCACTCACAGTGAAGGCATGCCCTTGTTCATCTAATTTTCCGAGTAAATACCATCAGTCACCTTGGAACAGGTTATTTCCTGCTGACAAACAGCCCTTGACAAGGCTGTAAGCAGCCAGTTTCAACCACCTGGTCATTAATCCCTAGAAATGCCCTACATCCAGATTCTTAATTGCTGAAACAAATGGTTTCCACGGGTGATTAAACACCCGAGCAAATCCGCAGCATTTGCTAAATAGCAAAAGTAGTTCTTTGTGCACTATTCCCACACTTCTCCTCCCAATCCCAGGGAAGGCTGATGGGCAAGTCAAGAGAACAATGATGGCTCATAAAGAGGAGGCCTGAGGATGCGGGGACAGCCTTCTCATCCCCTCCTCAGATGTCATTCTGAGACAGCAGTTGGAACCATGAGGCACAGGCACATAAGAGAGGAAGGTCTAGGGGGAAACATTTCAGTGAAGTCTCAGTCTTGATTAAATGAGGGTCTCTGTTGGGAAGCTTTATATAGAGGGGTATTTAAACAGGATTTGTGGGCACAGTTCTTGGAGAAAGGGTCTCGTAGCCATCATTTGTACCCACATCAGCATTTAGGTCCGGCCTTCTCAACTGGCTACATTGTTTGCCTGCCTAGGTGTTTGGTTTTTGTGGACGCTCTACACACCCCTGCCATTCCCTCATTTCCACTCCCATAGTCATCATTCATGTAGTTCCCTCTGGAGCAGCCAGTCCACACTGTGCGACTCTAGCCCCAGGCTGATTGGTCCATCCATCGATCCTGATCTGAAGTAAGCCAATCAGAGCCCCTTCATACAATTTTTAGACTTGAGGCCAGAGCTTAAAGCCAATATCTTTCCATTGCCTAAAACATATGTGCTGAAGGTCAGAGCACTGTGTGACTATGTTTCCTGCCTTGCTCTCAGGAGAAAAGGAGGCAGTCAATTTGAAGACAAAATGAGAGAAAAACTAAGAAACACAAATGAAGAAGGGAGATGGAGATGGTTATGATGAGCTTCATTGCTTGTCCCAGTTGCTCCTGGAGTCTGCAATCCTGATCTTGGATTCCTGAGACCCCCCCAGCATCTGAAGAATAAGTTTCCTTTTTTTGTTAAGGTAATTAGGAACCTGTCACTGCAAACAAAAAGTCCTAGCAAATGTGTTTCTTTCTTCCCTTTGATATTGCCTTTAGGGTGGGTCATTTAAGTCCAGATATGTTACATCTTTACAGTAACATATGTGTTACAGTTAGACAGACATGAGATTATTCGTTTTCCTGCATTCTTGGTTTTCCTGATACTGTCGAGTTGTGCGGAAGTGGATCATCTTTGCTGCCCAATGTCAAGAACACCCAGATCTATGCAGAACCACAGCCAGTACCAATGGGCAGGTAGCATTAGGAGTGCAGGTTTCTTCATCCTCTGTCTCCTGTCACCAACCTCCTATTTTTTGTGTGTGACCTGAGTCATTATGGGGATCAGAAAGGTTCTGTGTGAGTGGATACCCTTTGCCCTGAGCTTGAAAAGTTTCTCTGCCTACTCCTGTGCAGCTGGTGGCAATCGTGAGGTCAAGAGAATTTTCTGAGATTCCTTTTGCATGACCGGTTTCCACCTTCTCTACTTTGCCTTAGTAAGCACAGAGCAATCATGGCTACGAAAGGGAAGCATCTCCTCCCCAAGGAGGCAGCAAGGGTCAGTAAGTGAAAATGATTTAGAAAGGCCTGGTGGGTCTTGAAAACTGTTTTATTAAAGCAAAAATGAGGCATGTTTGTGAATATGAGAAAAACTGACACACATTAGAGAATAGCAAGGGATCCCTCCCTTTCTCCCTGTTCTTCCACCATTCCCTCCCCCCTGTCCAATGTGCCTCGATTGAGAGATTCACTATAATTATTCTGCCTGATTATCCAGGTGAAGGCAGCTTTTGAGCCAACGTGTGTAGAGTTGTTGGATGTCTTCCTCCTCTTCCCATAACTCTGCCCTCAGCACCCAGAGCCCCAGACATGAGTTCCCAGCCAGCCTTCAGTTCCCCTATAGTGGGGACCCAGATGCTTCCAGCCTCTCCTCTCCATTCATGAGCCCCACTTCAGTGGCCTCCCATGTACTCATGATCTTGTCGATTATCCAGTGGCTAAGTTACTCCTTTTGTGCAATATGTTTGCAAACAAATGTCTTATGAACAGAATGCCAGTCCCAAAGAAATGCATTTAATGGTGGAATTCCAGGCAAAGTATGAGATTAGTTGAGGAGGTAGGTCTTTGAGGCTGTAGGTATGAATGACCTGTTCACGATGCTTTGGAGCAGCTCCTATGTCACTCTGTCTGAGTTTTCATGTAAGAATTCTGTGGTATAGGAAAGTGCTCAGTTGTATTTTATGTCATGTTGTTTTGTTTTTATTGAGGATCTTTCCTTCTGAGGTTTTAACTACTGCACAACATACTATTTCCCTCAACCTTTTAAAATGTGAGGATTGAGTAATTCAGAATCTTGGGCACTCAGGCTAGGAACAGACATTTATATATGAGCCCTACAATGTCTAACATATTACCTTGCAAAAATTGAAAGGACAGTGAGATGGAAGATTTTATACATGCATACACACATTTATGTCTACCAACATATATGTATATATGTACATATAACTCAAACATTCTCAGTTCTGGCCTCCCTGATCCTGGCATCGATTGAAGAGCATTCAGGCCCTCACAGCATGTATCATTTTTTAACAGCTGCAAAAAGTACAGTGGCACCTGGACTTGAGCTGGTACCCAACACTTGGTTCCAAATTCCCACATGATTCATTCAACAATTACTAAGGATCTGTTGTGTCCTAAACACTGTGATGAACTGTACAGAGCTTTGTGTTTTCCTACTCACTGACTAGAAAGACTGTATTAGGAAATGCCTAGGGCACCTAAGGAAATGGACTATATTAGCCATATATAAAGGATCATTAAACTTTTAATGGTGACTGACCAATGCTTTGATTGCTAACACATATGGAGAAGAGGCATGTGATAGTCACTTTTGTATCTAATGCTAGAGGTAGAATTATACCCCTCCTTCCACTAAATTCAACCTCTTCAGTTCTCAGAATGGCTTAAGGGGAAAGTATAACCCAAAGAGAAACATATCAAAATAAGATCATGATCAATGATAATGAGATGATTTGCAAATGAGTTCCTACTGGCCTAAAATAGTTGATTTGCCTTTTAGTACTTGGCATACCACATTTAAATTTTTCAAATGTTTTTGGGTTGACCTAGTCTAAATTCTGAAACACTAGGTTTTATAATGAATTTTCCCAAATTAAACAGTAGTGTGGATGGTTTCTCTTCCAGGTATCCATTGCTGCACAATACACCACTGTAAAACCTAATAGCTTAAAACAACAATTATTATCTTTCATGGTTCTGGGGTTAATTGGGCCAAGCTAGGTGATTCTTAGTTGGGAGATCTTATATGTGATAGATGAGTAGCCATCTGAACCTTGACTATGCTGAAGAACAAAATGCTCATGCATGTGGCTGGCAGTTGGTGCTGGCTACAGGCTGAGCCTGGGACTTCAAACCAGTGGCCTCCACTGGTTTTGGGCTTCCTACAGCATGGCAGCTGGATTTCAAGAGGGAGAATCAACAAGTAAGCATTTTAAGGGGCCCAGGCAAAAGTCCAAGGCTTCTAGGCTCAGAAATTGTACAGTATTACTTCTGCTACTTTTTACTGGCCAAGAATAAGTCACAGCACCAGTCTAGATTCAAAGGGAGGGGGGCCATACAAAGACAGGAACAAGATGCTCTTATATGTTTGGCATCAGCTGAAGCAGCTGGGGCTGGTGGATCAGGTCCAAGACCACACATCTAGGGCCATAGTACTACCTGGTGTTTCTCTCCCTCTCTCGCTTGCTCTCTCTCTCTCTTTCCATGGCATATCTTCACCTGACTTTGGCTTCGCACAGCAGGGTGGTCTCAGGATAGCGGGACTTCTTTCTTGCTCACTGGATTTTCCCAAAGATGTTCTTACAAGTTCCAGTACATCACTTCTGCAATATGACATTATCAAGCCAAGCCTGTGAATGAGGAAAGGAATTGATGGTGCCATCTGGAGACAAGCTGCAAGTGTTCCTGCCACCTTCCAAAAACAAAGAGCTCTCCTGGAGCTCTTCCACTGCTCTGCCACATCTCAGCCTAACTGTCACTTCCTCAATGTGGCTTTCCTTGATTCCCCTATGTGATATTGTTATTTATAATAAGAAATACATACTTGGTTTTTATAGTGCTTCTGGCACAGAGCTCCTAAAGCCCTTGGAATTTCCAGATGAGAGAGATCAAGGTGCCTTTTGTTATGTTAATGAAGTGACTTTGGGAACACAGCGAGGAAAGAGGAAGGGCGGCAGAACAGCCCACCAGATAGGTGATAGGGGATTGGAATTTTCACTCCCACCCTCCTGACTTCCAGGGAGAGGAGAGTGGCTAAGGTTGAATGAATCGCTAATAGCCAATGAATTTTATCAGTCATGCCCTTGTGGTGAAGCCTCCATAAAAACCCGAAAGGACAGGGTCCAAAGAGCTTCCAGGTCAGTGAACACGTGGAGATTTGGGGATAGTAACTGTGCCCCAAGAGGGCACGGAAGCCCTGTGCTCTGTCCTCATACCTTGTCCTAAGTATCTCTTTCATCTGGCCATTCCTGAGCTATATCCCTTTATAATAAACTGATGATGTAGTAAGTAAAATGTTCTCTGAGGTACATGAGCAGCTCAACCAAATTAATTGATCCTAAGGAGGGGAAATTAGAATCCCTGAATAAATGATCAGTTAGAAGCAGAGGGGACAACCTGACTAGTAACTGGTAGCTGAAGGGAGCAGGGGACAGTCTTATAGAACCGAGCCCTTAACTTTCAGGAACTAATGCTGTCTCTGAATAGATAGGGTCAGAATTGAGTTGAACTGTAAAATGCCCAGCTGGTATCTGAGAATTGCTCAATGTCGTGTGGGAGCCTCCCCCCTGCCACCGCCACGTACACACACATTGGAATTGGGTTCAGAGCTCCCTTTACCCTGGAATACATTAGGAGCTCCTTCTGAATGTTCATATAAAAAGTGCACATGCAGTAGCAAGTGCTACCACACTTTACTAAGAATACTTGTTTAACTATGTGTTTTCTTCAGTAGCTGCTGCTGAAAACACCTGTCTTGCTCACAACTGCGCCCCGAATACCCAGCATAGTATAGCGCATACAATGAACCCTCAGTAAATGTTAGCCAACCATGGAGGCTGACTGTGTCTTCAGTAAACCTTGATGCAACTATCTTTTGGCTTCAAGAGTCAGGCTGAACCTTTGGTCTTTGTTTCCCTCTTTTATTTTCCCCCCTTCAACCTTTCCCTAAACATATGTAAGCATATTTTCAGGTTAATAACACCATCAAGACCTCTCCTGAGCCATTTTTTTTTTTTTAGCAGCAGCTCCTGTGGGCTGGAGCAGCAATTATCAAGCACAAGACAGAGATGGGGTGGGGACATAAGTTGTTCCTGAAAATGAATCTACCATGATGCACCAGGCAGGAGCTTAATAGGGAGCATGATCTTCAATTTGCTGAGTATAGCTCTACAAGGAGCCCTGAGCTGGGCTTGCAACATGCCATATCTCAGAGGATTTCAGCTGTTGCTGCTGCTACGGGGAAGGATTGATGACTCCGATAAGAGATTTGAACACAGTCCTCTTAAAAACCAGAAGGGCTGGGGTCACTGGGCTAATTAGGATTGTAGGCGTGTATGTGCGTGCCATACATAATAATGCATGTATATTATATATGCAATACAGAAGGGTAGGATATGTGAGGATAAAGCAAAAGCCAAAAGGACAAAGGCAACAGGCGATCTAATCCACTTAATGGGTCAAGGAGCTCAGAGCTGAGCCGCAAATGCATCATTTGATAACCGTAATGAAAAAGACAGCAATCTATATCTACAAATGGCATTAAAGCAGATTTGGTTTAGAGGCCAAACTAAGTTGATGTGAAATTTACGAGGCTGGCTGTCTCTCAGATATGTTTGATGAGAGGGGTGCATTGAATTCCTTCATTTCTCCTTTGGATCTCAGTGAATTAGATCTTGTTTCCAAGGTGGGACTTTCAGACATGCAGGGATTTGTTTTGTTTAAATGACAATTAATCATTTTGCCACCCAAGCTTGTCTTAATACTGAGGATGGAAATTTTACAAGTGGGTAAGGCTTGTTTAGAGATCTCTTTGGGCATTTCATTTCCCTGTGAAAACTCTGTGAGTCTCCTGCTCACAGGGAAGTGCGCGTGCATGTGCCACATGCATGCACACGCATGCACATGCAGAGTTAAAAGTTGCCAGTGGTCTGAACTGGAATTTGCAGCAAGGCATGTGTCTGCATCATGACTTAGCAACTGGCCCTAGAAAATGTCTGAAACGTGTGCCCTAATGTTTTGGACACTGTGCTTTGTGTCTGCAAATCCTATTACAACCTTCCTGTGCAAAATGCTATTGAAAAGGTACATTATTTTTAACCAAAGTTCTAATACATCCTCTACAGTAATCATAGTACATTGCATTGCAAAATATGCAGGATGCATTACGCTTTTTTCTCCTTATGATGCCTCAGTCAATATCAAGTAGCACTCACAAAGGGTAATGAAGCCAGCTTTCAACACAGCAATGTTCCCACAATTATGTGCTGATTGACCTTCACTTTCTGCTGTGCCTGCAAAGAAAGGGACCCTGATGTATTGCACAGAGAAGAACATGTGCAAGTAAGATACCTTGAAGTGAGCAATGAGCTTACTTCAGCATGCGATAGGAGTTTCACTCTAGGCTTGCTCCTAATTCAAGTCACCGCAGACCAAATTGGAAGTTTGAGAAGGGATGCTGGAGAAAGTTTTTAAAAAGTCACCCCAAAATTTAGATCCTCACTGGCTTCATAAGAAATGTTACAAATGAAGTCACCTTATTGACGTATTCCACAAATTTAACCTAAACCTATGTTCCTTCAAGAAGGAAATATGAATTCTGCATAAGATGCAACTATGTAGATAAATTCTCATCCTTTAATCCTTCTTGTTGTCTTTTGTAGGTCTTTCTGCTTTGGTAAAGGTAGGTAACAAGTAGACTGAGGAATATATGATATTCAAGCAAAACTGACATGCATTTCTTGCTCACCTAACATCCCAGGGCAATTTGAAGTCATCAGCATTGGTGGTGATGGGAAGCATGCTCGGTCCTACACAGCTACTCAGATACCCAGGCTGATGGAAGCTTTGTCAACAACATATGATAGTCTCTTTGGAGGTTTCCATCGCAGCCAGCTGGAAGGGCAAGGAGCCTGGAAAATCCATGAGAAATGTTGTAGGGACTATGGCCACATCACTTCTGCTCACACAAGTGAAGCTAGAAATCAGCCAGCCACACTAGCTGCCAGGAAGCCTGGGAGATGTCACCTACCTGGGTACCCAGGATGAAGACAACAAAGATTAAGGTGGGTGATTAGCCATCCTGCCACGTTCCTCTCCTCCCTGCTCTCTGAGTAGTGGAGTTCCCAGCTTCACAGGGTCTGTCTTGGTGTTATAAGACACTTGTAGGGTGAAAGACTTGCTATCTACAGGATGCTCTCAAGTGTCCAGCCAAAACTCACCTCCCAATTCAAGATGGAGATTTCTAAAACCCTATTGAACATCTGTCTGATTATCAAATGAGCCCCTTAGATTTGACACATGTGAAGACAAATTTGTTGCCTATGCTCATCTGTTAAACTGGAGATATTATGGGATCTATTCATGAGGTTGTGGTAAGGATTGAATAACTTAATATGTGTAAGCTACTCAGGAAAATGCTGGTACATAGTAGATGCCTGATAAATATTGGTCATTATTATTTTCCCTCTTCCCTTCTTCTCCCACAAATCTGTTTTCCTTCTCAGGTTTCATAACACAGCCACCTACTTCATACATCAACAGGAAGTCAGAGTTGAGTCCTTCTTTCTCCACCCTTACCATCACCCAGGCACTCTCAGATAACCCTCAGAGCAGGATCCGCTCTTTATTCTCCTTGTCATGTTCTGTCTCAGACACTCATGACTTCTCGACTGAGCTGCTGAATACCCTGCTGAGGCTTACCCTTTCTGCTGTCTCGTCTTCCTCTAACTCTCCCTCCATAATATAATGAGAATAGTATCCTTAAAATATTCTAAAACGTGTTTGCAAACACTTCAAGGGCTGTGTATTGTCAGCAAGGATAAAGTCCACAATCCTTAAAGCTGGAAGGGTGGATCAAGCCAAACTGAGAAGGTCTTGAAATCTACACTAGTTCCCACTCCCCACCTCCCTTTCTCTCTTCCAACCACAACCCTTTACCTTCTCCGTCTCACTGATTTTGGTCCTCGAATCTAGAAAGACCACACTTTTCCTTTCTACCATATTTCTCATCCCGGATTCAAACATCACTCCCTCAGAACAGCGGTCCACCTCAATTAATCGGGTCTTCCACCAGTTCCCCTGGCATTTTGTTCATATCTGTGTCACATATCAATTACGATTTGTCCTAAAGTAAACGGGCCTGTCCTCTTGATGGGATTCTGAGTCCTTGAATGTTCCCAGGCAGAGATGGTCTCACCATCATGAAACTTCGACATAGTATTTAAAATTTCTCAGCATACTGGGGCACAAATTTGAAACTTTTGATTTTTACTTCAGTAACTACCTTCACCTGAGCCATGCCAACCCCTCTCTTCCCTGGGGGAGTAGCCCCCTAACAACATGGAACAGATTCAATAAATTTCCAGGACCTGTTAGATACCAAAAAGTGGTGGGATCAGAATCTAAGACACTGACTCCTTCTTTTCCTAGCTTTATATTTTTCTAGTGTTGAGGAGGCAGGAGGGACAGTAGAGGGAAAGTCTCCTTGCTTGCTAAGGGTCTCTCCCTGGATTCACCCAGATTCAGCTTTGTTCCAGCCAAAGCTGGTGGCTTCCAAGAATCAGGTGCAAATGGTATTAGAAAGAGTCTGGCTTTAACCTCTCACCCTCTGTAATTGAGGACCTCTCCCACAAGGGTGCCTCCATCCCCACACACTGTAGCTGAGGCTCCACAAACAGCAGTGTGCACTGTTTGCTGCAGACACTCACTAGGCAAGCCCATAGCCACTGCTTAATTAAACTTGGTCCTCTTCATGCAGAGCCACCTGGACTGCGGGGGCCCTCTCCTACACACGCTAAGGCCTAGGGAGAACTGGGATAAGGTGCAACTTGTCCCATCTTTTCCCCAAACACTTGACACTGCAATGCTTTCAAGTTTGTTAAACATGGCCTTTCATCCTCAGAAATTTCTAGATTTAAACTCTATTGTTCATGTATATCCCCAAACCTTGTGAGATTCTGGGACTGGAAGGGATATGGTAAGCTCTGCCCTAGGATTTCAACACTCCTCCAATAACCTGTAAAGCATCCATGTGCCCCGGAGCATCAGAGTGCTTCTGAAAGGATGACCGCTCGGCACACGCCCAGTCGGGGAATGACATGCCATCTCCACGTCTGGGAATTACTTCCACTCTTGCAAGAAGTTCTCTTCGACCCCTCCTCAGCTGGCTTTAGGGATGTGAGGAACCTGGAACCTGCACTGCTCACTCAACCAAGACTCTTTGACTTTCCTGTCCCCCTTTCCTGATGGGGTAGGTGGACATAGAGCCAGCAGGGCTCGGGCCCCTCCCAATAAGCCCTGCGGGTGTAGTGCTGGCCTCATTTGCTCAAGAGTTTCCTTGGAATATCCTCTGCTTTGGGCCTTGGCTACAATTCTGGGGCAAGTAAAAACCCATTACTAAATGCCTAATCTACATGCACACCTCTGCTGGTCTTATCCCTCTTTCTGTAATATATTTTTCTAAATGTACATCTCTCTGCAGACACTGATAACTCTTTAAAAAGACTTTATCGTCTTCATTTTGTTTCACCATTTCTCAGCACAGTACTGAGCACTTTGTGTGTATACAATAAATGTCCGATATATTATTTCATAATCCCCATATACGCCAAAGTCCCAGAACCACGCCATGCCAACCTCATTTTTCAGAAAGTGGTCCAGAAGATGAGGTCACTTATCCAAGGGCACACAGCGAGTTCAGATTCCATTTCCCATACAAATTCATACACTTAATGGTGCAGCAGAAGCAGAAGGAAGCCAAGTATATTTGATGACTGGCCTTTGGAGAAAAGAAAGTGGGTAATGGAAAACACTGCACAAATTCCAAAAGTTAATTTTTGCAGATGAAGCACATTTTTCTTTCCCGGGTCTGGTAGGGTTTGCCAGTATGTGCCGTGACTAATTCCTGTTGGCCCAGCCTAGACTTCCTGTTTTCAGGGCAGCATGACAGATTTGTTGGTATAATTTGGCCTTAATTCATTTCAGGCTGATCCTGGAAACCAGAGGCTCTGTCATGTCTTCATTGCAACATTAACTCCATTTTTCTTTCTTCACTTCTTTTATTAATAAGCAGAGGCCACTCAATAGGGCAATCTTAACTGCCCGCTCAAGGTGACAGCCAGAAGTATAAATAACTCTTCTCATTTAGCCTTTTATTCTTTTCCCGGAAAAGTAGTGGTTTATTCTCTTATCTCTCCCATGGATCCAAAGCCGATAAACTCATTCAAGACAGCTGAAATGTTTTTTTGGTGAAACAAGATTTCCAGGGCCGGCTGCCAGAGGAGGAGCAGCACCCCCACCCCCAACCCCCACCATCTGATGAATGCACAGAGAGTCAGAGTCCAGACAAGACTTCCTCTGACCCTGCTGTGTCCACATTTAGGTCCATCTATGAACGCATGGAGTGCTTGGACCCTGAGATATTATGTAGCTCAGTTGTACTTCTGCGTCATCTGTAAGCCCCCCCCCCCCCACCAAAAAAAAAAGCTGCTCACTTATTCAGAAATCTCAGGATAGGGGTGACAGACGGAAAGCAGAAGCCTGCAGCTGTGGCCACTCTTCCACACGTGGGTGGTCCTGTAGGGGAACTCTGCCTGATCTGTGATGGAGAGTGGGTTCTGGGCGCAGATTTTTCTCGAAGGGCAGTTCATGAGTGAACAGCCCCTTGGCACAGGTGCCTGTCTGTCTTGTTCACCTTCATGCTTTGGGTGAGGCCTGACCTAAAAATCTACACCCGCCCCCGCCCCCCACCCAAAGCCTTCCCTGGCAGAGAAGCAGAAGCCACAGCCTTAGGTTTCCTGTCAGTCCTCTGCCTATCAACCCATTACCGTGGCCAGGGAGACCTGGAGCGCCCACTGGCCGCTCCGTGTCGTGTGCCCACAGCCTGGTCTGTGAAATGAAGAACTCAGTGAATGGCAGAGGGACACTTGAGACTTGGGGAACAAGGGAGAGGGCATTTCCCTGAGGAAGGGGTTCTGGGCAGACATCTATACATCAGTAGAGACCCCTACGCTCTTGTTTATTTGTAGTCCTAAACTCACTCATTAATGTATTACCTAAGATAATTTTGATATTTTACCTAACATTTAGGTATTTTATGTGATGGCTAGAACAGCAGTCCCCAACCTTTTTGGCACCAGTGACCAGTTTCGTGGAAGATGGTGGGGGCGGGGGCGGGGTGGAGGGAGCAGGAGGAGAAGTTAGGTGAGCATCACTCACAGCCCGGTACCGGTCTGAGGCCCAGGGGTTGGGGACCCCTGGCCTAGAGAATCTACTGGATATAATATTAGAGAATATATACTTTTCCCAAAGACAGGCTGTATATATGACACCCAGGAATTACACATACCAGCTGCCTTCTCTGCTTTTTCAACATGGTACCACATGTCAAATTTCTGTGTCAAGTGCCATGTGTTTCCCAATTCCTTTTCTTTCTCATCACTAGGAGTCATGTGAAAAATTTTTAGAAATAAAAATTTTGGAATGAAAAAGATGGGAAATAAGTTATACTATCGATCAGTCATGCTTATCTATGGGAAATTTGAAATATAAGACATTTAGAGGGTCTAAGAGTAGATTATTATAATTAAGTATGTTTTCAGAAGGCAAAGCAACAGCAGAATTAGACAGAATCTAGTCTCAGAATGTCTATTAAAAGAGAGGCTGTTACCTTTGTGTAGTAGCTAGAACGCTGGGAGTTTCCTTTTCCTTAACACTTCTTATTCTCATTCTGCTACTGGACCAATAACCATTACTTCTATGACACGAATTCTTGCTCCTGCAAAGGGAATACTAGGCTGACTACCCTCTCCCTCACATGATGTGACTTGAGTCCCCAGTGCTGCCAGCAATGTAACAGAAAGGCAGGAGCTGACCCACCCTCCTCATTTCCATTTCACTCATAAGTAAATGAGGCCAGCCAAGAATTATGAGTGATCATAATGAGGTGTTCTTGTAAGATTTAATATGTTTCTATCTGCCATCAGTACAACATTAGCCTTTTGGTATTTCTTATAAATAGGTCTTTTCTCTTCAAAGAACATTTTAGTTGTTTTCTGTCCAAAGATTCACTTAAGCAAAGCATGAAGGGAGACTAAAAGAATAACAATCCTTTTTACCTTCTAAATCACCTCACCAGCAAACACTTAACTCTAATGGGAAGAGATGAGAGGAAGATGCTGGGGTTTAGCGATTAGAGGGAGCTCTACTCCTTAAATAGAGGGACACTGCTATAAGGGAGACAAGGGTGGGAAAAGGCAAAAAGGAATTACAATTCCTTAAGCAGTTACTTTTTCCCAGGCACTTTCCTAGGTATGCAATTGATACGAACAAACAAAATGATTTCCATCCTTCAAAAGAACAGACATGCACATTAACTAGGAATGTCTCATGCGTAGAAGGTGTCTATTAAATGCTTGTTGGCCTGATGATTTACTGATAATCAAATTCAAATTCTCATACCACACCATACCTGATCAAATTCTAGCTCTACCATTAACAAACCGTGTGTGGTGTTACACAGATTACTCAACCTCTCTGTGTAACTGTGAACTACTTTGTAGTAGTTGCTCAATGCCTGGCAAATATATGTAATAATAGTTAATATCCATATTGTTGTTGTTGCTGCCTGCCTCTCCCCTCATCTCCCTTCGTGCTCCTTCTCCCTCCCTTTCTTAAATCCTACGCTCCAGTCGGACCAAACCAGGGGCTGCTTCCCAGACACATTATAATACTTCAAGTCTGTGATTTTCATAGCTTGTCCATCTAGAGTGGACTTCCAAAACCAGTTATGAGCCCTTGGGGAAAGCAGTGTGGTTTTTCACATTTATAATTCAATCACGTAGCACATTGCCTGGAACAGGGTAGACGCTTAACACGTATTTGTTCAATTGAATTAACTATGTGTTAAACTAAATAGTGTGAATAAACTATACACATCAAAGCAGGGAAAGAGTGAGGAATTCCTCATAGGAAATAAATCATGAAAGATTTCCCATAGGAGCAGACTGTTTAAATTGCAAGCTTTGGAGAATAAATTCATCAGGGGACCAAGGTTTGGTGCGTTTAAGTGTTGTAGTTAGCTTACGAAAACACAAGACATTGCATAGTGTAGGTGTTCTATAAGCAGGGAACTGAATGAAAAAAGAATGAAGACAAACCTTTGCTCCTAAGCAACAACTTTTTTTTCATGTTATTAAGAAAAAACACAACCTCAATCATTCAGCTGCATGTTAGCTTCTCCCTTGCACCAATAATATTATTTTTGTAAATTCATGGGCCATAAGGAAGGAAAGGGCCTTAGCCATTTCTCAGGCTTTTATAGATAAGCTAAAAAATAACAAACAACTCTTACTACCATTAAATTCCTCTATTTTCCTAGTCTCTTTGGCCCCAGCTCATTATTTCCCATAGATAACAGAGATTTCTTCTCCAATTTATTCTACTTCATCTTCAAGTCTGAGCTTGTTCAGAATCAAACCTTAGCAACCTGATGATCAGAAAGAAAAGTCTTCTGACAATTAAAATACAGAACAACCATCATTCAGAACCACCTGAAATCTAGATAAGTGTTAAGTCCTACAACCAGGGAAGTAAAGAAGAAGCTTCATCAAGACTCGAAAAAGGGGTGGAGACATGTAACAGGCTCGTCCCCCACTCACATGTAACAGATAAAAATCAGGAATGATGTCTCAGCTGTAAAAGCCCCCCCTGAGGAGTGAGGGGTCCCAGCCTCACACCAGGTCTCCCAGCCCAGGGTTCCAGTGCCAAGAAGAGAAGTCCCCATAACTTCTGGCTATAAAAATCACTGGGGGTTGTGGCTGAGTTAGACAGAGGGCTTCTGGAGCCCCAGGCATTCCTCTTAAAGGGCCTGCACACAGACTTACTCCGACTCACTCCCTCTGAGCTCCCACACTGGGGCAGAAGCGTAAAAGGAAACTGGTACATACAGAGAGGAAATGAATTGTCTGGCACCAGGGCAAGTACTGGAGGAGCAGCTTTCTCTTAGACAGAAGTGTTGGCAGAGGCTATTGTTCCTTTTCTGAGATTCTCCCTACCCCCCACACTCCCACAGAGTTGGCTGGCAGCTGCCATATCTGAGTCTCCATTAACCTGGCTCACAGTGTTCTCCCCACCCTAGTGATTCCCTGAGACCCCACCCCACCCCTCATGCTAGCCCTCCCAAGCCATTTCCAGTGACTTTTCCATATGGCCTGTCTTGGCTCATGCCTCAGACTTCCCTTAAAATCTCTCAAGCAAGAAGCATCTAGTCTCTGCATACCCTGTACCTCTTGCTAAGTGGCCCCAAGCATGGCACTGGTAGCAGCCAGCCTTGGTTTGCAGCCTGGCTTCACCTGGGCACCTTCAAGCCCAGCACAGGTAGCAGGCATCTGCAGACCACTTTGCAGCTCATGCCAGGTGGCCCCAAGCAGAACACCGACAGTGGCTAATCTTGGTGTGTACCTCTTAGGAGGCTCCAGAGCCGGTATACCTGGTAAACAGCTTCAAAGCACATTGAAGCACCATCCAACCACCTCCACAAGCGACACACTCAAGTGGCAGACTTAGCAGGCACCAGAGCCCCAACAAAGTAAGTCCTACTCTGTGGGGTAGGCTCCTGCACAGCTGATGCTCCACAGCTGGTTTGCAGTACAGCCAGCCCTTGCAGTCAATAGGCCTGGGGGTAAATCCCTCCCAGTGATGTGTCAACGGGAATCAAGCTTCAACAGGAAGTTGTATACTGCCTACAAGGGGTGGGGAACGCACACTTGGAAGGCCCATATTAGAGGATCAGGGACGCTATGCCACTGGATCCTGCAGAACACCTACTATGTAAGTCCACCCTACCAAGACAGGGAAACGTAGCAGCTCTACCTAGTACACAGAAACAAACACAGAGAGGCTGCCAAAATAAGGAGATAAAGAAACATGTCCCAGATAAAAATAACAGAACTCCAGAAAGAAAAAGCTAAACAAAATGGAGACAAGCAATCTACTAGATGCAGAGTTCAAAACACTGGCTATAAGGAAAGGAAGCTCAATGAACTTAGTGAAAACTTCAACAGCATAAAAAAGGACATGTAAACCATTAAAAAGAAACAGAAATAAAAAATATACTAACTGAAATTAAGAACAATTTACAAAGAATCAACAATAGAGTAGATGAAGCTGAGAACTGAATCAGTAATTTGGAATATAAGGAAGCAAAAAACACCAAAACTGCAAAAAAGATAAAAGAATCCAAAAAAATTAAGATAGCATATAGAGACTCTAAGACAACTTTAAGCATAACAACATTTGTATCATGAGGGTACCAGAAAAAGAGAGCAAGAAATTAAAAACTTACTTGAAAAAACAAAATGAGAGAAACCTTCCCTAACCTGGTGAAGAATATAGACATTCAAATCCAATAAGTGCAGAGAGCCCCAAACAAGATGAACTCAAAGAGGCCCACACCAAGAAACATAATTAATATATCAAATGTTGAAGACAAAGGGAATCTTAAAAGCAGCAAGAGAAAAGCAGTTAGTTACCTACAACGTAGCTCCCATAAGACTGTCAGCTGATTTCTCAACAGAAACTTTGCAAGCCAGAAGAGAATGGCAAGAAATATTCAAAATGATGAAAAGCAAGGACCTATAACCAAGATTATTCTACCCAGCAAAGCTATCATTTAGAATCAAAAGACTAATAGCGAGCTTCCCAGGCAAGATAAAACTAAAGGACTTCATCACCACCAAAGAGTATTACATGAAATGTTAAAGGGTCTTCTTTAAAAAGAAGAAAAAGATTAGAAGTATAAATAATAAAATGGTAATATATACATGTCTATCAACAAATGAATCTAAAAATAAATAAATAAATGGACAAGCAGAACAGAAAAAAAAAAATGGAAGCAACTTTTGCCCAAAGCCACATCTTTATAAAATATATATAAGAGGATCAGCTATTTTCTACTATCAGTGAGCAGTAGAGTTATCCACTGAAAGGCAGATGTGGTACAAAACCTAAACCAAGACAAATCACCAAACCTCCCATTAGGTCTGGCTCTAGAGGTATGGCTAGTTTTGGGCCAGAAGACTTTGAGGTCTGAAAAAAGTGAAGAAGGGGCCCATGTAGAAAGATCAAGTAGTACAAAGACCTGTGGCAAGAGGAACTTGGTATGTTTGGGGAACAGCCAGAGGAACAAGGCAAGGGGAGGCAAGAGTGACAAAGAGATGAGGAAAGCAGAGAGATCAAGGTCAATAAGGGACTGGATTCAGACAATCTAGGATGTTGAAGGCCATACTAGAGTCTCTGAATGAACAAGACAAACATACTCCCTTCTTTCATAGAGAAACAGTCTACCAGGGAAAAGAGATATCTAAAACAGAGTTATCACAAACATGATAAGCATGATGAAATAAAATGCAAATATTAAAGAATCATATGATAAAGGACTTAAGAGTAACTAGGGGATTTAGAGAAGGTTTCCCAAGTTCTTCAAAGAAGTATCTATCTGGCAATAGAAGATTTGGAGCAGGGGTAGAACATTCTGGGAAGAAGCCCAGAATCAAGAGAGAGTAGAGTGCATCTGAGACGAAAAGCCCAGTGGAGTTGAGCATTGAGTCTAAGGAGGAGAGAGGTGCTAAGAAGGAGACCACAAAGTGAGAGAGGGCTGGATCTTAGGAGCCCTTGTTAAACATGGTAGAGATTTTGGTCCATGTCCTAAGAGCAAGAAAAGCCACTTTAAGCAGTGGGGTGATACCATCGGATCGGATTTTAAGAAGGTCCCATTAGTCAGTGATTTAGTACGGCTGAGTGCAGTGTGGAAGGAAAGTGGCAGGAGATAACTGGAGAAGTTAGTTAAGATCTGGTCATGCAAGAAAAGATCTAGAAAGCTTCTTCTTTCAAGGAAAAAAAAAAAAAAAGAAAGGAAAAGGCAATCTAACATGCACTAAGGAATATATCAGGCATCTCAAGAAGTGTCCCTCTCTTTCCCGCTAGATTCATCTCTTGACCAATGAGGCTGAAAGTTATTTTCCCATCTCATTTTAACTTCATGGTAACTGCCAACAAACGGGCCACTTATAGTAGTGCTTCTCACACTTGAATGTGCAGAAAGATCTCCTGCTGACCTTATGAATGCAAACTCTTATTCAGTAGGCCTGGGGCAGGGCCTGAGGTTCTGCATTTCCAACATGCTCCCTGGTAATGCCTGTGATGCTGGACCAGGAACCACACTCTGAAGAGAAAAGCTATATCCACTTCTAGAGCTAAAGGAAAGGTATTTCAGGCTTTCTGAACACGTATACAAGTTAAGAATACAAAACAAGCAAACAAACAGAACCAGCAGACTATGCCTGTTATTGTGCTGCCCATTTTCAGAGAACCTGGATGTGACATGTCTTTCCATAAAGACACTTCAGGAGATGTTTAGTCTGTAACTTTACTGAAAGCAATTCAATTCCAACAATTTTAGAGGAAGCGCAAATCTGGAGTCCTTCTGACCGTGGCCCTACACCACAGTGTCACCTGCTGGTAAGTTGGTGGGTTACATTTTAGGTACATTTCTATAAGGAGGTTCTGAGAAAAATAAAGTGAACAAATTTTTCAGTTATAACTCGGCCTTAAGTGCATTTTCTGGTTGGCAAAGGAAGCTTTTAAAGTCAGGTATCTGAAGTACCTTGATAAGGATTAGGGTCCAAGCAGAGGTATGTTGATAAATGTTTAACAACCAGCTTAATAGGAAAAAAATACATTAGTGTGTGTGTGTGTGTGTGTGTGTGTGTGTAATGAGTTTAGCTGATATAAAGGATGTGCAGCAGATGCTTTATAAATAATAAAGTGTGCAACATGTTTTGTTGTAAATTGTATACAGAAATTGATTCTCACAGAATCCTCTCGCTTATTTTTGCCAAACTCTTGTGTCCGCCACTAACATATAACTGCAATTCAACCATGTTTTGACAAAAACAGCCTATGAATAAATGCTTGATTAGAAGGCAATTTAGCAAAAAGCCATTCCCGTTGTTGATGACACCGATGCAGTCCTGCCGTAATTGTCAGCTGATGTATTTGCTTACATTAATGAATGAGACCACAGCAAAACAACACACACATGTTCACTGAGTCACCTGGGAACGACTTCTCTGTGGAACTGGATCATTGTTTTGAACACTGGGAGGCTCTTCAACTTGGGGGCTATACATAATGTAACAGCTACAGACATGACACAATGTTAAGTCTAATCTACTTTCATATTTTCCCATCATTTTCTTAAGTCTAGAGAGTCAACAAAACAATAAATCCAGCCCTCGCTGGTGGCATTTTCCAGTGTCCAACGTTACAATGACCAGTGTTGAGCTACTGATGGGCTGTCACTGGTGGTGAGGTCGGGGACTCGTGCGGCAGGCAGCACACTGCCCTGTAGTTCCATCACACAGACACATTACGGAGGTCACCCCAGAGCATAGGTAATAGAGAGCTGGAGCAAAATGATGAGGAAGTGATACACTGTGAATGCTTTTATCTTTGTTTTTAAATAATGTATTTACTTGTAAATTTATATAATTAAATTTGTAATAGTGGCTGTTTTTTTTAACAACCAGCTCACAATATTCCTAAAACAATGTATCATTTGGCTGAAATGAGGCAGTAAGAGATGGCTGCAACACAGCACTGGGTCTGTGGGACTGTGAGGTTTGAGAATAACATGCATAGAAAGCGAGTCAGGGAGCCTGACAAGGCTGCCAAAGGTAGAAGGTGGGGGGTGGGGTAAGGAGAGACTCCTGGTGCAGGTGCTCCCTCCAGACCCCTGATGCCAGCGGTTACTCCACTCTAATGAGAATGTGGGAAAGGGTCAGCAAAGATATCCAGCCCACAGAGGATGTTCACCAGCAGTGAGAAACAGAAAGAAACAGGAAGGAAATGAACAAGCCCTGAACTCCACCCCTGACCATATAGAGCTTTGGAAAAACTGTCCTCTAAAGGCAGATGAAGCCTCTGCCTTTGGTTTGATGTGAGCAGTGAGTCATCTGTTTACTCCCTGCCCAAAAGAAAGAGTGGCCATATTTGCTTAATTAGGATTTTGTCATTTTAAAATCAGAAAATCTGTCCAAAGAACTCTCCAGGGAAGGATTTTAGAGATAAACTAGTCCAGTCCCCACATTTCACACAACTATAAAAATTAATTGAGACTTCCATGCCCAAGAAGACGGAATAGAAGTACTTTTCCATATTCTTTCTGAAAGGTACGACTAAAAAACCTTCACACTATATATAAATCATAGGTAAAAAGAAGGTAGACCTGCTAGGAAACTTGACACCCAAGGACTGACACAATGGAGACCTCCCTGGGGTTCCTGTTTTTCTAACGCCTACCAGACTTGGAGCACAAGCAGCAGCAACTGGAAAATACCAAAGTTCCAGGAAAAGTACAACCTCTCGAGGCAGAAAGCTGTAAGACAATCACCCTTCGACTCTAGTCAACCACCGTAGAAACCAAAATCAGAAATGAAAGGAGAAATTACTACCGATTTTATGAAAACATAAAGCAGTGAAAGAGAGCACTAGGAAATTGTATACCAACAAATCAAATAACTAGATGAAATAAATGAAGTCTCAAAAATATACAACCTACCAACATTGAATCATAAAGAAACATAAAATCTGAACAGACCTATGTGTTACTTTGCTAGGGCTGCCATAACAAATACCATAGACTGGGAGGCTTAACCAACAGAAACTTATTTTCTCACAGTTCTAGAGGCTACTAGTCCAAGGTCAAGATGTTAGGAGGTTTTATTTATTTCTGAAGTTTCTTTCCTTGGCTTGTAGACAGCCAGCTACTTGCTATGTCTTCACATGGTCTTTTCTTTGTGTACGCATGTGTGTGGTGTCTCTGTGTGTGTTCTGATCGCTTCCTATAGAGACAACAGTCATAATGGACTGCGGCCCCCCTAATAGCCCCCCTTTAACTTAATTACTACTTTAAAGGCCCTACCTTCAAATACAGTCACATTCTCAGGTGTTGGGGGTGAGGGTCTCAACGTAAGACTTAGGCCATTAACAATTAAATGGATTGATTAAAACCACCCAAGGAGAAACGTAAAGCACTAGACCATAGAGATGGCTTCACTGGTGAATTCTACTAAATATTTTTTTAAGGTTAATGCAAATATTTCTTAAACTCTTTCAAAAACTGAAGAGAGAGAAACACTCCAAATTCACTCTATAAGGTTAGCCTTACCCTGATTCCAAGCCAGAGAAAAACATAACAAGAAAATAAAACTAAAGGCCAATATCCCTGGTGAATACTGAAAAAAATACCCAACAGCACACTAGCAAAGACTAGCAAACAGAATTCAAGAACACATTAAAAGGATTATATTCCATGACCAAGGGTAATTTATTCCTGGAAGGCAAAGATGGTTCAACATATGAATATCCATTAAAGTAGCAGAATACATTAGCAGGATTATGGGGGAGGAAATCCCAATTGATAAAGGCATTTGACAAAATTCAATACCCTTTCATGATAAAAGTCACCCAACAAACTAGGAACAGAAGAACAATCAATCACCTTAACATAATAAAACACATTTATTTAAAACGAACAAACAAACAAAGCTAACATCATACTTAATGGTGAAAGACTGAAAGCTTTTCCTACAAGATCAGGAACAAGACAAAAATGCCCACTTTTACCACCACCATTCAACATAATATTGAAAATTCTAGTCTGTTTTTTAGAGCAATTTGGCAATAAAAAGAAATAAATGGTGCAAAAATGAAAGAGGAAGAAATAAAATTATCTGTGTTCAAAGATGACATGATTTTATACGTAGAAAACCCTAAATATATCATAAATAGAGAAACTGTTAGAATTTAGTAATAAAAAAATTTGGTAAAGCCACAACATACAAATTCATTACCCATGGACCAGTGGAACAGAATAGAGAGCCCAGAAATAAACCCAAGTCTCTACAGTCAATTAATATTCGACAAAGGAGGCAGCAACATAAAATGGAGTAAAAATAGCCTCTTCAACAAGTGGTGCTGGGAGAACTGGACAGCTACATGCAAAAAAATGAAACTCAATCACCAACTTACACCATACACAAAAATAAATTCAAGATGGATAAAAGACTTAAATATAAGTCGTGACACCATTAAAGTCCTAGAGGAGAACATAGGCAGGAAAATCTCAGATATTTCATGCAGCAACATTTTTACTGATATGTCCCCTAAAGCAAGGGACATAAAGGAAAGAATAAACAAATGGGAACTCATCAAAATAAAAAGCTTCTGCATGGCTAAAGAAAACAGTATTAAAATAAAAAGAGAACCAACTGTATGGGAAAACATATTTGCCAATAATACCTCAGATAAGGGTTTAATCTCCAAAATATATAAAGAACTTACAGAACTCCACTCTAAGAAGACAAGCAACCCAACTAAAAAATGGGCAAAGGACTTGAACAGACACTTCTCCAAGGAGGACATACAGAGGGTCCAGAGACACATGAAAAGATGCTCAATATTGCTAGCTATCAGAGAGATGCAAATTAAAACCACAATGAGATACCACTTCACACCAGTCAGAATGGCCATCATAAACAAAGCAACAAACAAGTGTTGGAGAGGTTATGGAGAAAAGGGGACCCTGGTGCACTGTTGGTGGGATTGCAGACTGGTACAACCACTATGGAAAGCAGTATGGAATTTTCTAAGAAAACTAAAAATGGATCTGCCTTTTGACCCAGCAATTCCACTGCTAGGATTATATCCTAGAAACCCTGAAACACAATCCAAAAGAACCTATGCACCCCAATGTTCATAGCAGCACAATTTACAATAGCCAAATGTTGGAAGCAACCTAGGTGCCCATCAGTAAATGAATGGATCAAGAAACTATGGTACATTTACACAATGGAATTCCATGCAGCAGAAAGAAAGAAGGAGCTCCTACCCTTCGGAACAGCATGGATGGAACTGGAGAGCATTATGCTAAGCGAAATAAGCCAGGCAGTGAAAGACAAATACCATAGGATCTCACCTTTAACAGGAACCTAAACAACAAAACAAACAAACAAGCAAAATATAACCAAAGACACTGAAATTGAGAACAGGCTGACAGTCACCAGAGGGGAGAGGGGAGGGAGTTTCAGGGGAAAAGGGGAAGGGATTACAGGAACAAGTATAAAGGACACATGGACAAAAACTAGGGGAGGTGGAAATGGGAGGGAGGTGAGGAGGGCTGGGGCGGTGGGCTGGTTTGGGAGTAAACGACAGAAAACTGTACAAGAACAACAATTAAAATAAAATTTTTTTAAAAAGTTCATTACCGAAAAATTAGTTGCACTCACATATAGCAAAATGAACAATCTAAAAAAGATATTAAATAATATATGATTAAAATAAGGCCATAAAATGATAAATTCAAAATCAAAAACTTTGCTTTGCAAAAGACCCTATTAAAATGCTGAAAAGGCAAGCTACAGGATGAGAGGAAATATTTGCAAACTACTTATCCAACATAGGATTAGTATCTAGACTATATAAAGAACTCCCAAAGCTCATCAGTAAAAAAGGAAACAATCCAATTAGAATCCAGGCTAAAGAGATATTTCCTAGAAGATACACAGACAGCAAAAAAAGAATCCCACGGAAAAATGTTCAACATTGATGCCACTACGGAAATGCAAATTAAAACTGCCATGCAATTTCACTGCACACCTATCAGGATGGTTAAAATGAAAAATAGTGAGAACACTAAATGCTAGTGAAGATGCAGAAAAACTGGATCCCTCATACATATTTGGTGGGAATGTGCAAGCCACTCTGAAAATGTTTGCAAATTTCTTTAAAAACTTAATATGCAAGCACCATATAACCCAGCAATTGTACTTCTGGGCATTGATCCCAGATAAATGAAAACTCATTGCCACACAAAAACTGGTAACAAATTTAATTTTAAAATATTCACTAACGTCTCAAAGGTGACACGGAAGTGTAAAAGACGCAGGAGCAGATCTCCATCCAGCCCTCCGTCTTGTCACTACACCTCTGTCCATCTGATCTGAAATGGCATTTAAGTTTTGTCTTCATCAGACGGAGAAGTGACTGCTTAAAATTCTGTGTTGAGAAAGATTCTGAGGCCTCAGAATTCCAAGGTCAGCAGAAAGTTTCCCAATTAATTAGCAGTGTCTGCCGTAAATAAACCAGCAAGAATGGTAATACACAAGCTTAATTAATGTTTTCCAATCCTAACTTGAAACATGCTGCCTCACCAAATCATGGAACATTAAAAACAAAGGAGGTATTAGCAGTTAGCAAGTACGCAACCCTTTACTTTACTGATGAGGAAAACAAAGCGGTGAAATAGGAGAGCCAGACCCCAAGATTATGACTGACTTCCCCATTTCACCAAGTCCATCCTCGCTCTCATAAGTAATTGACCAGATAGTTCAAGTCCTTGAGTTTTTTCTTTGCATGGAAGGTATTTTATTTGTGCAGTTGTTTCTCACAGCTTCTTGATGCCGGGGCCCTAGGAAAAATGGGAGATCATTCTAGAGAGGAAAATTTCCAACTCCAAAATTTGAAGCAGATTTGCTTTCATATTCAGGCTGGTTTTCAGAGAATATCTGGCCTTATTTTAAGAAATATATGTTCTTCACTCATACTGTAGGAAGAGGTAGAAATTCCCATTATGCTGGGAATTTTCAGGAGTCTTTTCAGGCTTCCAGAAGTAAAGGTATAACAGAGTACTGTGGGAATTGTATACCAACAAATCAGACACTTGCTGGTTTACTCATTGGCACATACCTCTAATTAATTGGGGAACTTTCTGCTGACCTTGGAATTCCAAAGGCTTAGAATCTTTCTCAACACAGAATTTCAAATTTTTCATTAGTTCCATCCTGTTACTATCAAGAAAGACCACTAAATATGAATAAATGGGGTCAAATTAAAGTTTCTAGGTTTTTGATACTCTTTTAAGAGGGTAAGAAGGCAGCTGCTTAAACCCTTTGCCCAGGAGAAGAAGAGGCGCTAGGAGATTGGAACTCTTGGCTAGCTGCTTTGGCTCCCCGTGCCTTGAGACCTTGCAGAACCTCTGTCCAAAGCCTCGCTGTGCCCTCCCTGAGTAACCGCATATCGATGGTTAATGAATACCTAAGGGTTTGAGGATAAGGCTGGGGTGAGCAAGCCTGATACTCGATCTTTTGAGTGGAACTCATAATAACAGCCCACAGTGCACCTTCTGAAAGCCTTCCACCGCCCTTACTGCTGCCAGCCCCCTACCTTATGGGCAGGCACCAAAAGCTTCAAATTACAGCAGCTAATTGGATGAAAACGGAAATGCATCCTTCTAATGGAGTGAGAAATGAAAGCCCTGATCTTCTTCCTTCATTCACTGGAGCAAAACAAAAACACAGATGAATGTGGCAACACAGAAAAGCAAATTAGCTTTTGCTTTGGAGCCACAAGAGTATATGTTCCAGCAAAAATCTAAGGTGCCTTCAGAGACTACAGACATGCATTAGAAGGACAGAATACAGCCCAAGATAGCAGTTACCAAATTTTTCCCAAAGACAATCTGCAAATCCCCTGCTCAGTAAAAAATTAGCAGTACAACTTACTTTCGTACATGGATCAGTTACTTTGTACCTAAAGATAACTTCATTTATGGCCCAGTTTTATATCATTTTTATAACTGTGACACCCTACATGGGTCCCAGGAATAGAGCTGAATAATAAGAGACATCAAAATAGAGATTTAATGTGAAATTATCTAAAGCAATGAGGACTCCTGATTTAGTCAATAGGGCATATTTGTCATGAGTATTCTGTTGATCCAGTAGATTTCTTAGAGACTGATATAGTTATATTAAAAACACATTTGCAGTTGATTCAGGAAAGAAAGCTCTTTGACATCAACCTATTTTAGTTAAAGAGATGCAATTAAAAATGTACATGAAGTAATTTCATCATTTTATTAAATTACCCTGAAGAAAAGAGCAATGTTACCACAGGGTGATTGAGACACTAAAATTCAAAGAAGCTTGAGAGTGAGATAAATTGGATTCACCTAATTTAAAAGATAGGTCTGAGACTGAGATGCTAGGTGATCTTCTGACAATTAACTGCCATGCGCGGTACATTTTAATGTTTTCATATTCAGTTTCTGAGGGCTGAAATTTGTGAGTGCATGATGGCAGGGGGGATAGCGGGGTGTAGAACGAAGAAAGATGATAATAATGAGGCAATTACAGAACTTGATGTTTACTACATTTTAAAACAATAGCCTACCACTGGGTGCAAAGGAAAGAAAAAAAAGAAAATTCTGTGAGAGACACGCCAATATCCTAATTGTGAGCTAAATTCCTCTTCTGCAGCACATACCTTCACTGTTTGGGGTAATGAGATAAATGGAAGCCCACCGTCTGTAATCTGAGGCCCTGGTCAGCACTGGCAGGAAGCAAACCCATCTCTATTAAGCACCAATTACAAGCAGAACCTGGGAACTGATGATTGCCAGAGGGGGGAGGGGGTGGGGACTAGTTGGAAAAGCTGAAGGAGTTAAGAACTACAAATTGGTAGTCACAAAATAGTCACAGGATGTAAAGTATAGCACAGGGGACATAGTCAATAACACTGGAGTAAATAAGTCTGGTGCCAGGTAGGACCTGGAAATATCAGGGGGAGCACTTTGTAAAGCACACGATTGTCTAACCACGATGGTATACCCCTGAAACTAACATAAAATAATACTGGATGTAAACTGTAATTGAAAAATACAGCATAAAATATTTTTTTTAAAGCTGAACCTTGGATTATACACTCCATGGATGACCCACATGGAATAGACATGATATTCAGATGACATAGAAAATATAGCACTATATATATAGTTGTGTGTATATATATATATATATCTATGTATATATATATATCTATATATACATAGATATATATATATATATAGAGAGAGAGAGAGAGATACCAATTCCATGACAACAAAATGCTGCTGCCCATGTTAGTTTTTCAGGTAATGGAACATAAGAGCGACCTTTGGAATAATTCTGTTTCTTTAAAAAGTATATTGTAGAACAAAATATTATGAATTTTGGTCTAACTCTGGACTTGCTCTATAAATTCAGTTAATTTACTTAGCACTCTGTATTTGTTTTCCCATTTGCAGAAATCAGAATGATAGCATCTTCCCTTTACAAATTTGCTTTGAGACTCGAATCACATCATAAACCGTATGTAAAAATGTTTACAACCCCATGTAGAAACACGGTAGATATATGCTGAGCTATAGAGAATGCACAGGCATGAATCCCAGGACAAGATACTCTAGCGTGTGAGGTACAGTTTGGGACTATCCTAAGGCATCATACAGACACGCATCGTAGAAACAGGGGATTTAGACAGCCCACATGAATGTTACAGTTACGCAAAGCCGGCAAAGGGTGAGGGCTAACTTCTAGGAGATTTTAGCCCCCGACTAGGGAATACAATCTCTCCATAATACCTGAAATTATAGTACACCATTGGCATTCCTAAAGCATGTATATTTCCAAAGAACTTCTTGAACGCATTTCCTAATTTTATGACACATAGCAATATAATCTATTCTTCAACAAACACTTATCAAAAGCCAGCTGATTTCCAGGTGGTGCTTTTCTTGGGCCTGTCACCATCTGCACGGAATGAAAAGAACCCATCCAGGCTCTTCTACCCTCTGAGGAAAACAAGTATCCCTACCTTGCTTTCTGCAATCAGCACTCTGAACTGACACTTGGCTTCCTCTTCGAACGTGCCAAAGAGAAATGTGTACATTGTTTGGTTGCATTTTCTCTGACTGTTTATTTTCTTCTCTTTTGTTTATTCTCTTCTCTTTTAAGGTATCCTACATTCTCCAAATGTAGGATTGTTCCTATACACTGTATCTACCACCAGCAATAAAACTTGATAAATTAATTATACAAATTTCTATTTTAAAGAATAATGCATTGAATTACAGACATTAGGAAAATATTGCCTGTGCCTGGAGCTAATTTTAAATGGAAAATGTTTTAAATTCAAAGACATCTGTAGATATTCAAACACATTTTTGTTTACTTATGAGCAGGTTTATAATTAAGGCAGAAGATGCTACTTAAGTCATTAACTTTGATAATAGAAGTATGGCCAGGATTCAAATTCATACATGAGATTCATTCATTGACTGATTGTTCCAGGCACAGTGCTGGGCACTAGGGATACACTGAAGAAAACACAATCTAGCCTTCAAGAAACTCAGTCTGTGGAAGTCAAACATGTAAACAGATCATAAAAATTACAGTATAACAAGTCCTTTTATAAATATTGCCAGATAGATCTTTCTCATCTTGCTTTTTTCCTCCTGATGTCAAGAGCATTCTAGACACAGATAAGAGAAGCAGGCAGGAAACAGATGATGCCTTATCAAGATAATCTACAGAACATGCAAGTAAAATTGCAGGTGCTACACAGTCTAGAACACTCAGGAGGCCTCTCTCCTTCCACCTCGGGTGGCATCCCATTAGATGCCTTGACAGAGCTCAAGGACATACCCCTGCAGGAAAAAAGCAGGACCCTGAGTGGGGAACAAAGGACAA